>JAJKFI010000020.1:5027235-5056359 GCA_029204185.1 Lerista edwardsae
TGGCATAGTGCCCAGGGCATGTGCTCCTCCAGCTCCACCCTAGTTATAGCTCTGGGCTTGTGAGCTATGGCATTGCTACCCCTGCCGTATTGCCTTTTATTTAGATAAATCTATGGTGGACTGAAATACTGCAGAGCATGACACATGCTCATATTATTATTGAATGCTTTCATATAAGCAGCCTTATTTGAAGACTGAATGGACTCTATACTATGTTAGGTTGCAGGCACAGAGCCAGTAAGGGGCCACAAGGGTACTGTGTCATTCGGTCTGCTGTAGGCTGATAATCTATTATTTCATTAGTGGTAACCAAATGTTGATGGTTTACCAACCAGCAATTATTTGTGGTTGCCACCCTCTCTTTTTCCCTGATGCCCTCTGGGTGCTTGGAAAGGACTCCTCCTGCTCATCATACTTTCTCAATATAAGGATGATAGCACTGGTATGGCTAATGAAAGTGTAGCCCAGTGCAGAGGGCGAAATGATGCCCCGGAAGTGATGTCACAAAAGGAACTCACATCACAGTTGTATTTTCATTGTCTTGGGGTTTGTTTGTTTTTGCCATATCTTTTGATAGAATGAAGATATTACACAACCCATTGCATTCTACATTAAATTCCGCATCAATGGTGAATAATATGATGGTATTATTCATATCTACCACGGTTTTCACAAGTTTGGCAACTAGTGTCAAGCTTAGCTTATTGCCCCCCAAAAGCTTGTTGCCTGGTGCAATTGCACCCCCTGCACTTCTTTAGCTACACTGTTGGATGACAGTGAAGATGATACTCAAGAGATCTGAGTGGTGCTGGATTGCTTGCCCTGTAATATTGCACATTCATGCTCCCATCCCAAACAAAGTCATGAGCCCACTGGGAATTGCAGCTGATGTATACATACATGTTGATGCTTTTTATATATATTGATGAATGTTAATGATGAAAAGCACTCTTGGATGGGTAAAGTGTCATTCCTTCAAGTGACCACAAGGGTCCAGCAACAGGGTCTTGGCAGGGGAGCATCTACTTGCTGGGGGATGCTTGCTCCCCCCCCCCCGGCACTGCCTATGCATATGGTACAAAGACTGCACAATATATCTCCCCATATTGTATACAGGACCCCTTGGTTTTCCATTCCCGGCTCTCTGCTAAGCGGATAATACCAGGTACAAAAAATTGTGCCAAGTTGCTTCATCTGAATGACAAAATTCATTTTCACTTGTCCCCTGACAGGATACATACCATGGCGTCTACAAATGGACTGTCAGCCACCGAGAAAACTCCCTTTACTTCCTGCTGAGCTCCCTAATTATACCGCGATTTGTTAATGACAGAACCCTTTCAAGTCTTGACAAGCGCAAAATGCACGTCAGCCGCGCGGTCGCTCAAAGCGGGATCACGCAGGACAAGGTGTGCATCTTGTTTTAAATTAGTTCATTAAGTAACTTAACACACACACAGCCGGAATCCAGAATTGGAAGTTCGGGGCACAGCTCTGTTTCATTGTCAGGGGCTGGGTATATTTTAATGGACCTCAGTCTGCGATAGTCCCAACTGAGCCGTAATCTCTGCATGCAGACACCATCGACTCCTTGAAGGCAGAGAGGCCGTCAGCAAAGCTCTGGCATCAGTCATGCAGGGCTCTGATTCATTTAGTAAAATATTTCTGCCTTGCCTTTTTGTTCACATTAGGGTGATCAGCTGATTAAAGGAATATTCGAGCCATAATAAAGATGCTGCGAGTTTGGCTCCTTTTTTCTTTTGAAAATGTCAATAAGCATGAGAAGGACTAAAGGCTGCAAAATTGCAGGAGGGGGAGGCTTGAGGGGGGCTTTAGCTCTAAACAAACCCCATGTGCCAATTGCCCCTTCCCACCTACTGCCACCGCAGTTTGGTGATATTTTGCACTAATTATATTTTTTTTAAAAAAAACCCATGAGGACCAACCTCTTTGTAACATGTAGTTTGGCCCTCAATCTTAATTGCATGACATTTGGACGATGCAATAATTACATTTGCATGTGTTTGTGAGTAAAACCATCACTCCGAAACCAAAACAACACTTCCATTGTCTTGTTTTCATCTGGCTGCAGGCATCCCCTCAGAAGGACCACAAGGATCTCTTTGAAGATCACGCTTGCTACCTCCAGGTAGACAAAGTTAGGTGCCTCCCGCCAAGCTGGACCTAAGGCAACCACTTCAGTTGGTTTCATCCAACCCTGGGCCAACCCTGGCTCTATACGTAGGAAGGGGACACCCTAATTTTTGATTGGGAGCTAATGAATCCAACCCAACCTGCCGGTAAACGAGTCCCAGTGCAGCAGTTTCACACTGGAGAGGCTGCTTTCCCTTGGGAGCTTCTTTTAGCCTTCCTTAATTCTAGGAATGCTTTCTGCAATCTGTGGATGTGGGCGAAGGGGTGGAAAGCCTGGGATTTATACCAGGAAAGGAAAGGTGCAATCCAACGGTGGACGTTAGGCCAGCGCTAGCAGCAGTGTTGGCCCAAGGGCGTCGGGCTGAGGTGCCGCAGCACCGCTCCAGCGCCAGCCAAGCTTGCCTGGCGCAAGAGCTATTCTGGGTGGGGAGAGGGCGGGAGGGCAGGAGGAACTGAGCGGGGTGTGGGCGGGTTGGTAGGGGAGGGGGTGGGCCCAGGGTGCTGTTCGGCTGCATCCAAGCCTTTGTCCCCAGGCTGTGTGGCCCCAATTCGGGCCACGTGGCTTCCTCAGAAAGGAATCTGAGAAACCAATGGGAAGGCTGGAGCCTACTCTGGGTCAAGGGTGTGAACGTGCCCTTGCCCTGGGGAGCCTCCCCAGTGCAACGAAGCTGTGCTGGATTTAGTGCAGGCCCACCAGCCTCGCTACTCCAACACATTTTAGGATTGCGCTCTAAGTGCATCTCAAATGGGTTGCTCTCAGAGCAGCCACACTTAAGGGGTCCTTGCAGGTCACAGGTGCCATTCTGAAGTTCCCGGCAGCCTCTGGAAGGTCTCTGCACTGCAGCATTCAGAGATCTTTTGGCACTTCCTGCTGCACTCTGCTGGCTTCCTGAGGGTCTTTGCTGGATTCTTCTGATGGCAGATGAAGTACCCCTTGCACCAAACCTCACTGATCCCGTAGAATCAATGGTTTGTTATCTGCGAATTCATTATCCACTAGGATTTCCAGGAACCTAACCCTAGCGGATAATGAGGACTGACTGCATAAGAGTTGTATGGGGTGGCAGATTGGTGGTAGATTTCCCAGCACCAACTCAAGCTCATCTCCTCTGTCAGGACGTGTAGCCTGCAGTTTGATGGGCATGCACCAGAGGGCACTCTGCCCTTTTCCTTTTTTGCTCTGTTCTCCTTTTCATGGCATGGCAAGGCCTCCTGTTTTTCTACCAGATTTATTACCATAGTACATATATTTCATGGATTAGGAACAATATACAGCATGCACCAGCCAGTAAAAGGCAGAAAATAGGAGTGAAAGGTCTGCTGTGAAGCTCAGTGATTTCAGAGCTTTTTGGGTGGTGGTGGGTGGAATAATATAAGGTTCGAAGCAGGGATGTTTCAGGTAATAATAACAGGTGACAATGAGACCTAGCCGAAGCAAATGGAACCCATTTTGTTCACCCGATGGCTTTGCCTAGCAAACATGTTGTACTGGTAAAAGGGGCTGTCTTGATAACTGCAGTGTAAAAGTGCTGGGGCCATTCATTTACTTCTTTGCTCATTACTATGGTGGCAAATGGAATGTTCATTACTCCAAGAGAGTATTCATTCCAACACCATTCATCACCATTTGAGGCCCAAAAATGCTCCAAAAATGCAAGAGCAAAATGCAAGAGGCCCAAAAATGGTGTTTGTTTCCGGTAAGTAAGGCATTGGATTGCAGCCCAAGTCTCACGGAACACTTACTGAACAGGAGACATCCACTAAAATGGATTGTTGGGAGAGTTAGAACAGATAAAAGGAAATCCTGTTTTACCCAGCGGGTCATTAATCTGTGGAACTCCTTGCCACAGGAGGTGGTGATGGCATCTGGCCTAGGCATCTTTAAAAGGGGATTGGACAGATTTCTGGAGGAAAGGTCCATTTTGGGCTATAGGCCATGATGGGTTGTGCAACCTCCTTACGTTAGTAGTAGGCTAATTCAGAATGCCAGGTGCAGGGGAGTGGCCACAGGATGCAGGCATCTTGTTGTCTACTGGGCTCCCTGAGGCACCTGGTGGGCCACTGTGAGATATAGGAAGCTGGACTGGATGGGCCTTGGTCTGATCCAGCAGGGCTCTTATGTTCTTAACACAGTGGGCTTCCTTCTGAATGAAATAAATCACACCATTTTCAAAAACCTCTACTTATACCAAGTCAAGCTTGTTGAGGGCCAATACTGTCTCCATTGATTGATAGTGGCCCTTGAGTGTTTCAGAAAAAGACCTAGCTGGAGATATCAAGAACTGAGTACATCAGCGCTTTTGCATGCAAAGCATGAGCAATGTTCATAAGAACATAAGAAGAGCCCTGCTGGATCAGGCCATAGGCCCATCCAGTCCAGCTTCCTGTACCTTACAGTGGCCCACCAGATGCCTCAGGGAGCACATGAGACAACTAGATATCTGCATCTCGTTGCCACTCCCCTGCACCTGGCATTCTGAGGTAGCTTACTTCTAATGTATGGAGGTTGCATTACCCATCATGGCCTGTAGATTGCACTACCCAGCATGTCCCCTTTCTTCCATTGTGTGGACAAGAGGACAAAAGAAGAGCCCTGCTTGAACAGACCAAAGGCCCACCTAGTTCATTATTTTGCTGCCCATAATGGCCAAAATGGTGCTTCCAGGAAGCCCAGCAGCATGCCTTCTCCACTGTCCACCACTCCTCTAACCACTGCATTACCTCTGAACATGCCTGTCCAGTCCATATAGCCAACAGGACTACCAGACATCAATAGACCTATCCTCCTCCATGAATTTGCGAAGGCCCCTTTTAAATCACCTAAGCCATTGGCCATCACCACCACATCTCCTGGCAGTACAATCCATGTGAATTATGCAAACTGTGGACCAGTATTTTCTTTGGTCTGTCCTGCATCTGCTGCCTACCAATTTCAGGGGAAATGACAACAATACTTTGACTTCATCCACTTGCCTTCTATCACTTTTCCCTTTTCAATTATAACCACACTTCATATTTCACCCACGTGCTTTCCTCCTTCGTCCAATTTCATTCAACCTTCCACGGCATTGACTTCCTTATGTTTATTTTTCTTTTACTTCTGTTTATCTGGGTTTGGTACACATACAGTTCGTTATATACAGTAGTAAGTTGTAAATTTGCAAGCTAAGTCAAACTGTGCTTTGACATTCATCCACTTTTCACTTTCATCCATGCTGTGGTCCCTCAACAGGGGAAAGTGCAAGGGATTGCTGTAATTCAGTGGGCCTGTTTACATGTGCATAGTCATTGGTGATTCGCATTTGAGAATGCACGGTCATCGATCGATTGTGGACCTTCCATTGTTATCGGAGGAACAAAGCTTTTCATCAAAGTCCGTTCACACATTCAGCTGCAAGTCATCAAACGCCGCATAATCAAACAGGAACAAATCAAGCCATGTATGTGCATGAGTGTACAATGGGTGCAATCCTAACCTGGAGTTAGGTCGGCACAGTTAGGCCAGCAAAATTTGGCTGGCACAAGGGCCACCGTACAGCACGTTTGGGCTACTCTTGGAGTCAGGGAGGATGGAGCACATCTGTGTACTGGCCTATCTAACTCAGAGAATGGCCCAAATATACTTTACGGTGTTCCTTGTGCCGACCAAACTTTGCTGGCCTAACTGGGCCAGCTGAACTCCAGGTTAGGATTGAGCTCCAAGAACCCCGAGTTTCCATATCATCCTTGGGAGAAGGTGCTGCAGATTCTGAGAATTGCTCAGATTTCTTCAGCTGGGCAAATTGGACTTTGCAACCAATAACAAGGCTTTCTACCAAGTTAGGCCATTTGTGTCATCTAGTCCAACCAGTGGCAGTCTTCCAGGGTTTCAGATGAGAATCTTTCCCAGCCCTACCTGGAGATGCCAAGGACTGACTCTTGGACATTTTGCTTGCCAAGCAGGTGCTCTTCCACCAAGCCACAGCCCCTCCAAAGTATGGGCATGCTATGCAAGGGGGAATATGAGGGTTTCCTATCACCAGTGGAACTAGTCAAAGCCTTTGTTTCAAAGCCACTATTGCAAGCAGTTGGTTGCTTTTCCCTACCTCCACCAATCTCTCCACTTTCATTTCCATTGCTTGGTCCCCTTCCCCTCCCTGGATGCAGACTGCATGTGCCATAAGGTACAATACTTCATTTCTCTGGGTTGGGGGGGGAGGGAACACAGCTTGGCAACTGATACGTGTGTGTGTGTGTGTGTGTGTGTGTGTGTGTGTGTGTGTGTGTGTGTGTGTGTGTTTCAAATGGCACCAAGCCTTCTATTAACCCCCTGCTAGATCACTCCCTCTGCCTCCCACGCCCATCTCATTGCACCTGCTGTGCCCGTGATGAGAGTGCGTGGAACAGCAGGTCTGCCTCCCGAGATTACGGGGAACCCCGTGGGCAGGAAGCAGTGGGCTGGCTGCCTTGCACTTGCAGATTGCCCACGAGAGGCCTGCCTTTCCCATGTCCTCTCTGCTGGGGTAGGCATCTTCTTGTCTCCCTGCAGTGAGAACTGGCATATTGCTATCTCCGAATGAGCCTGCCAAACCCCTCTCATCCCCCCCACACCATTTCAGATGACAGACTCCCCCCCCTTTTTTTGCAGTTGGATTCCTGCCAAGCTGCACTTGCAGGGGAGGAGGGAGAAAGGGGGAGGGAGTGCTGATGATATACAGCAAGCAGTTTAATGCAAGGACACCTTCCATTGTCCTGAATGCTCCAATGTTCATGGGTTTCCTCCTCCAGGCATGCATTTATTCAACAGCTCGAGGCCGAATAGATCTGTGTGCATTTTGGCTTCACAATCCTAGCCGTTTTCACCTTCCTTCCTTCCCCCCCCCCCCCAATTCCCAGGCTGTAAAGCCACAATTATGACATCTATTTGTCTTACCTTTTAGGTAAGATCTTTGGTTTATGGCCGTTGGTTGTTAATGTCAGCCACTCCATTGTGCAGTTGCTTGGCAATTGATTATTCAGATGAAGAAATCACACACAGTGATGAGCTTTTGTGGCTTCATTTCTTCCCCTCTGTCCTTCCATGTTGCCAGGGTCAGCTGGAATTTCATCTCTCCGGCATGCTGTTGGACAGTATCACCCCCTCCCCGCTCCGCCTTGAAATGTTATCTCTCCGTCTCTCGCCTCCACCCAACCCAGGCCCTCTAAACATGGGATCAATGCATTCATTTGACAGCCATGATTAATTAAACCCAACCCCACTCTTGAGGAATTGATTCATATCACCTTCAGAACAGCCCACTATGCATTATAATCCAATCATGCCCTCAAGTGAAGAGGGGAAGATGATTGACATATCAAGAAAACCCAAATTAATTAATCTAACGGAGAGAAGCACTTGTGTCAAAAGCAAGTGCTAGAGGAAACAGAGCTGGCTGTTGGTTGCTTGTGTGGCTTACTCCATAAACCACATCTCTAAAAGCAAAGAAATGTACGAGTTCTGCCATGAGTAAAGGGGTGCAAAGAAGAGAAGTGTGCGCATTATTCCAAAAATAGCTGTCCCAGTTTTGTTGTGGCTCCCCCTTCTTTTCTTGTTTTGGCTGAATTCGCTTGAAGCGCTGGCTTCAAACCTCTCTCTTGTTCCCTGGAGGAAACTCAGGTGTGGAGCACCCAAACCTCTTCACTCAGGACAATTTGATACAACCCAAGCGATGTATTCAGGACATGGACCCATTGCATCCGCACACCGTTTAGAGCGTATTTCAGTGCATGTCCCAATGCTTCAGCATGCAAGTCTACTCAAACACAGCTCAAATGGCTTTCAGAAGCTTTTCGGTGCCATGAGGCATGCTGGAAGTGTTGCCCTGTACAGACCTTGTACAGTCTGTCTAGCTCAGGGCGCAATCCTAAACTGAGTTAGGCCGGCATAAGCAAAGCCAGCAAGTTTGTCTGGCACAAGGGACATCGTAAAGTATGTTTGGACCACTCTCGGAGTCAGAGAGGCCAGCACACAGAGGTGAGCCATCCTCCCTGACTCCGAGAGTAGTCCAAACACACTTTATGGTGGCCCTTGTGCTGGCCAAACTTTGCTGGCTTAGTTTATGCCGGCCTAACTCTAGTTTAGGATTGCGCTCTCAATATTGTTAGCCCAGGCTGCCCATATAGAGAATATTGAACACGGAAGTCGTTTGTTTGCAGTCTTATGTCCCTAAGGGCATAACCTTAAGCAGTGGTGTCATCCAAATGATTTAGGAACAGGTACTCACTTTTGATTGGCACTTGTCGGGGTCCGCCCACCGGAAGTGACATGATAAGTTGGAAGTGATATCATTATTGTTGCCATGGATGTGATCATGTTTGTAATAACTTCAGCTTGTGGTTAGTGTTGATTTAACTTCTATTGCTTTGCTTTCTAGAGATGTGTATAGACATAGTTTGCTTCAACTGTTCCCTGGTTAAATAGCAGGGGCCAGCTTTGAGTGGGCGGGGCCAGCTCAACTTCTAGGAACCGGTACTCGCGTAGTGGTGCGTAGTGGGTGCATGACATCACTGGTGTTACTGGGTGGTGGGCAGGCAGGCTGGGAGGTGTGCTGGCCCGGAGAGAGGGGTGGAGTTGGGATGTTAGGCTGCGTCCTAGCTCCTGCGCCCAGGCCGCACAGCGTTCTCAGCTCTGCACCTGCTAAACAGCAGGCGCAGATCCGAGGAGCCCATCGGTGCAACTGGCGCCTACCCCAGGATAAGGGTGCAAACGTGCCCTTGCCCCAGGAAGACTCTTGCCTGCTCCCAAGCGGTGCTGGATACAGCACCGGACTGCCGGACTGCCTGTTCCAGCGCAGCTTAGGATTGCGCCCTCAATTGCACAGAGGAGCATTTCATCATGTGAACTTTAGGACAGACTGGAGCTAATTCTGGAGATTTTTTCCCCCTTGAACATGATGTAATGTCATTATACCAGGGAGGTCCTCTGGGATCGTTTTCAGTCATCACCTGGAGATTAATGCTGATTCCCGGAGGGCTGGCAGGTTTTGTCACTCCCTACCTGAAGAGGTGTAACCCAGACACAGCTTTACCACCTTGATGAAAACTAGACCTCATTGCCAGCCATCCCTGAAGCTGTAGGGACGGGACTGAGTCTTGAGTCTATGAGAAAGGCGGTCTATAAATCCTGTAATGAAAAATGAATTCTTCGATGGGCTCTAGTTGGCAGCAGACTGGGAAACATAATCTTTCTCCCTATCTTTCCACCTCCTTTCATTCAGCCCATTGGCTTGCATTCAATTCTGCTCTAATGGAAGAGCAAACTTCACACATTGGCAGACCCACAGCCAGCCACCCTCCCCACACACCTGGTGCTAAGCAACTGTTAGGAGTACCAACACCCAAATCACAAGCCACAGTCTGAAAATGGCAGATCTCTCACCTCCTTTAGCCTTCCTGACAGCTCAGATGCCTGGATTTTCCAGTGCAGCTAGCAGGGGACTCTACCAGGCATGCTCTGTCTTCCTAACGATCCATGCATTCGCTTTGTGCCCTAGTCGGACAAATGATTTTGTCGTGTCATTGATGATAGACACTCTGGCTGTCTGGGTTAACTCACAACCCAGAATCTCAGGCTATGGAGACTAGAGGCTGGTCTAAGTGAAAAGGAAGCCAGCACTGGGGGAACACGGGCATTGCTTTGTGTGTGACTGCGCATGCGCACCCATGAACATGGGTGCATGTGCACATATGCGCCAATTAGCATGGTGGGCATGTTAAGGGAAACGTTTCTGTTTTCCTTCTGTTGTGAGATTTCTATCCCATATCTTTACCACCCCATCAAGAGTTTACCATATTCTTCTGCTCTTTCAGAAAAGGCATTTTCAAAGTTGATTCCTTTCACAAAATGGTCCAGGTTTTCTGGGAAGAAAGACAATGACAGGTAACAAGCGGGAGGCAAAACGAACCCTCCAGGGACAAAAGGCTGGTTTAGATATTACTCTGAAATTGAATCAGAGTGCAATCCTAACCTGGAGTTAGGCTGGCACAGGTTAGGCCAGCAAAGTTTGGCAGGCACAAGGGATACCATAAAGTATGTTTGGATCACTCTCAGAGTCAGGGAGGCCAGCACACAGACGTGCGCCATCCTCCCTGACTCAGAGGCTGGTCCAAATGTGCTTTACGGTGGCCCTTGTGCCAGCCAAACGTTGCTGGCCTAACTTGTGCTAGCCTAACTCCAGGTTAGGATTGCGCTCTCAGGCTCCACCCAGTTGAGAATGTGGGGCTGGTTCAGACTTGCAATAAGGCAACCTCAGGGTGCAGTCCAGAAGGGCATTTAGGCTGACACATGTCACTTGAGCTGGCCTGGGAGTGCTGCAAACATGCTGTAAGGCACATCTGCGCCACTCCAGAGCCGGCTAGGCTGGCGCAAGGACGTGTACTGGCCTACCTGAGGCAGGAACCGGCAGCAGGTCAGGCCACCCAAGTTAGGCTGGTGTGGGAGTTTGGGGAGGACAGGGCAAAAGCGGGAGGGAGGTGTTTGGGGCATAGTGAGGGCAGGGAGAGGGTGGGCCCATGGGCAGGCCAGCCCTGGGAGGGGAGAGGGAGCGCGGATCCAGCACTTATGCTATATCCTAACCCCTGTCCTTGGTGATTTTGCTGGCACAAATCCGAGTAGCCCTATTGGGGCTGCTGGGGCCTGCCCCAGGGTAAGGGGAAAATATCCCCTTACCCCGAGGCAGCATTCAGCTGCCTCCTACACTGTCCTGGATATAGAGCAGGCCTGCCAGCCTGCCTGTTCCCGCACAGTATAGGACAGAGTTGTACGTTTCAGTATAGCAGCCACCCAGACTATCTTGGATTTCCCCCCCGCCCAAGTACTCTCTCTGAAGTCCCCAATCTGCTGTTTTCACCAGGCAAGGCACGGCAAAGGAGAACGGAGGGGGTCCCTCCCTCTTGCTGCTCATTGAAGGGATGAACCAAACTGCAGGCTCACCTGGGTGGGAATGCCTCCTGCCCCAGAGGGGGTAGGGACTTCACACTAAGTGCTGCAGTTCAGGTGCTCAATGAGGCTGCTGGTTGGTTTGCTGCCTTCTGCTGAAATACCATCCAAACTGGCCCAGAATTGGGTATTGTTTCCCTAAGGGCACAATCCTAACCAGCTTTCCAGGACTGACACAGCACTGCCAATGGAATATTGTTCTGCCGGAGACTCCCTGCTTGGACCTGTTGCTTAGGATCCAATCCTAAATTGGCTAGGATTGCACCCTACGTTTTCTTTGACATAGATAATTTTGACCTTCCAACCCTGCCTAGCATCTCAACCTAGATCTCAACCATGCCTAATCCTAGCTCAAGGTGTGTCTGTAACAATTTACAGTTGTGACTAAATCGAGCCTTTCAGTACAAGTGCACAAAACAGCGTCTGAAAAAGGATACCCAGCTAGGTTCTATAATGTGTTAACACTCACACACATGCACAAGGGCGCATGCACAGACAGAGACACACGTGCACAGACAGACATTCACACACCCCTAAGCATTTTGTTGTGAGCTAGGGAAGAAAACGTTAAGGCTCCAATCCTGAGCCCTACAGCGCAAACAGTATGAGAGTGCTGCCCAGAGGCGTCATCCTACCGGAACGGGGCCGTACCCCGTTCCGGTAGTTCCGGGGAGAGCGGGACAGCGCGCGGCAGACTCCGCGTGCTGTTTTTGCCCGCCCGCCCACCCCTGCGCCTGGATCGCTCTGTAAAAGAGCAATTCCGGGTGCAGGGAGGTGTTGCCGGGTGCCGCAAGGGGGCGGGGAGCTACAGCTCACCCGTCCGTCGCGGTGTTCTGGTTCCTGGCACCAGCAGCGTTCTGGTTGCTGGCGCCAGTGAATGACGTCACTGGTGCTGCCCACACTGCCGGCGCAAAAGTGCTGCAAGGCGCCTCCAGCATCAGGGGTAAGCCGCTACCGCCAGTGCTGCCTCTGCACTGGTCCCACCAGCCTGGCAGCGGCAAGTTTACCGCTCGCTGCGTTGCGCACTTTCCTGGCAGGGCAAGAGGGCAGAACTGGGCGAGGCTGGGGCTGGTGGTGACCGCCACCGAATCTTCTCCTCCATGTTAGACTGTGCACAGGCCACCCTGTGTTCTTACTGCAGGGGAAGTCCCTTCTCCCACAGAGCCTCCTGCAGCCAGGGCTGGCCTTATGCCAATGTGACCCATGTCATCGTATTGGGCCCCGTGTTTCAGGGGGCCCCAGCAGGGTGAGCATGTTGCATGCTGCTGCACCTAAGATCTCTATGGGCTGTACGTCAGTGGGGGTGAGCAGAGCAGCTGTACCTTGGGCTCTCCCACCTGCCTCTGCCTCCAAACAACCCAAAATGGGCCACCTGGAAGCAGTTGGCGGTGACATCATCATGTCACCACCAGCTATTTCCGTGTGCCATGCTTTGCATGCATCACCAACAGAGGTCTTCTTGGTGAGTGGGGGGACCCGCAGGGAGGGTGGGGACCCCGCAGGAATGCCCTACATTGGGCCCCACCACTGCTAGAGCTGGCCTTGCCTGCGGCTACCTGGCTGCCGTGGGATGCAGTGGTAGCTGTTTGGATTGGGCGCCCATCAACTCAGCCCATAACGTCCTGCTGATGATGAAAGGACCAGACAGCAGCTAACCCATTTGTAGACAGACGGATTCTATCCGTTACTGGAAGAAGAACTTCGAGGGTACTTTACACCCTTATACCATATTGTTGCTTTTATTGTTTCTCTCCTCTGTAGTTTATATTTTGCAATTAAAAAAAGGATATTCAGCTCAGCCATTTAATTAAAAGTGGCATGAAAAATCAACTCATTAAAGCAATTATCAGCTTTGTCCCTTGATAACTTCTGCCTTGTCTGCCTAAGAATCTTCAACTCGGGCAGATCAGAATCTAATCTTCCCTTGCTGAAACGCACACCCTTGACAAGCTGTAACTCACACAGCTTTGCAAAGATCAAAACCCTTTATATCTCCTCTCTAGTGGCTGGTAGTAGCAGCATACTGGGTTATACCTGACCTCAAAATTATAGGCCTCTGTCTGGCTGTCCTGATGAAAAGAGGGCATTGGCATCTGAAGTGAATACTGTGAGTCCTGTGATCCCACAAATGACATGAACAAAGGCTACACCCAGGAGGCAAATCTCTTCCCAAAGGATAGTACTGAAAGGTAGTGAAAGGTAAAGTTTCCTGGCTCTGATCAGGTTAAAATTCATCTGTATGTCTGCACACAAGTGCATATGTGTGCGAAACTGCACACACACACACACACACACACACACACACACACACGGGGGGGGGGAATGAGTTTGTATCTTTGCTTTTTCCCATTATACATGGTATGACATCACCAAGAGCCAATCAGCATGCTCCCTTTGTGTCTGCCTGCTAATAAGAACCCGTTCATCAGAATAATTTACAACCCACTGCAAAATGTTCGTCTATACCTGCTTTTTTAAAGCAACGGATTGTTCCATTTTCCAAAGAATAAGACTAGACCAATCAGCAGAAGAGGACGATAGGAGAGTCAGAACTCTCCAGAAGATGCGCTCCTAATGCTGGAGACATGATGGCATGCTAAAGGGAAGGTATCTAACTAGCAGGAGGTATCTAACTATGCCACGGTTTGTATTCAGACAGAGCAACACCTCTGAGCCCACCAACCAGTTTAAATGGCTCTGGGGTTATGTCAATAATTGTATTCAAATACCCATTGTATTACCCTATACCCTGCCAAAGGCCGTTTCAGTCTTGAAGATCAATCAATCAATCAATCAATCACTAGTATTTATATACCGCTTTTCAACACAAAGTTCACAAAGCGGTTTACAAGTAAATAATAACATTAAATTTAAATGGTTCCCTGTCCCTAAAGGGCTCACAATCTAAAAAGAATGGAGAACACCACCAGCAACAGCCATGAGAAAGACACTGCTAGGGTGAAGAGGGACAATTGCTCTCCCCCTGCTAAATTTAAGAGGACACCACTTGAAAAAGTGCCTCTTGCCCAGTTAGCAGGGGTAGATCTGGTCAGAATTTAGGACTAACTTGTTCTAACCACCAAACTACATGTTACAGTAGGCACATGATTCACCCTTGCATGCTTCTCTCCAAAAAACATGGATCTGCTGGGGGCCAAAGCATGGTGGGGAATGCAATCCTTTTCCTCCATCACAGCCCTGATCTCAATTGGAGCCCTTCCTGCAGTGGTCTCAGACAAGACCCCATCAGGAATCCCGGAGAGCTGTTGTTGGTCCACATAAACCACACTGAGCTATGCAGACCATTGCTATGACTCTGTATCATGAAGCATCTTATGTCTACTCTAGCCATAGCCATTGGTTCTTAGTGCAAGAGATTCAGGAGTTCACCTTTCAGACTGCTCAGCGCATCCACACAAGGCAGGACAAGATCTTGACCAGATTGGTCCTTTGCTTCTCTATTTGTCTCATCCCTTGTCTCACTGAACTTAACATCTATCTGTAGGTTGGATAACCTCATTTCCTCTCCGGCTGATCCAGGAGGCCAACTGAGCTTGTTGCCTCAGGTGGTGGTGGGAGAGTTCCTTCACTGCTCTTCCCCTACTCCTCCATGAATTTGAAAAGGAAGAGGGGAATTGCGTGGGAGAGGAAGGGTAGCCCTGTTTTCTCCTCTATGCTTGTCTGTTTCCTTCTTCCTTTTGGATTCCAGGGAGTGTGAAGGAGGAGTAGAAATAGCAGCTGGTGTGCTGCTGGGGAAAAGGGGGTGTATGCCAGCATTTAGCACACTGTCTTAGGGGTTGCGGGGCTGGCCATATGTCTCCCCTGTGCTGCTGGCCACTTCCCTGCATTGAGTCTGCTCTTTTGCAAGCAAGGATATATTATTCCTCTATAAAAGCCTATTCTTTATTCTATAAAATGCATCCCAAACTGAAGCATCGTCCAGATCGAAAAGGCTGCAGGCCTACACCCACTTTCTTGGAAGGAAGCCCCATTGCATTCAATGGGTGTTACTTCTGAGTAGACAAGCATAGGATGGTGCTATCAGCAGGCTTTAGACTTCAGACAGGTTGACCTCAAGATGGCATGACCAGTTGGTGGGGCAGCAACTGAGAAAGAAGCTCCTTTGTCCATTGAGAAGGAAATAAAATTAGGTTGGTGTGCCGAGATTTGTTCCCAGCTCATCCTTCTCGCCATTAAAAACACCTTCATATTCCTGTTTTGCTTCCCTTAAAAACAGTTTTATAGTTTGTTCTACTAGGCTGTCAAGAAAGCGGGCAGGGGAAATCTTGTAAACTGTCCTGATCTTTTTAGAGGAAGAAACATTGGGATGGAAAGGCAGCTAGTAATAATAAAACAGGCAAAAATGGGGACATAGAAGAACAGTAGTTGACTGTGGGTGCAATCCTAAACTGAGCTAGGCCGGCATAAGCTAAACCAGCAAAGTTTGGCCAGCACAAGGGACACTGTAAAGTATGTTTGGACCACACTCAGTGTCAGAGAGCCCAGCACACAGACGTGAGCCATCCTCCCTGACTCCGAGAGTAGTCCAAAAACGCTTTATGGTGGCCCTTGTGCTGGCCAAACTTTGCTGGCTTAGTTTATGCCGGCCTAACTCCAGTTTAGGATTGTGCTCTGTATTGGAGATGGTTCCAGAAACCAGCTTTTCTGTCCCGGAGGCCAACTCAGTTAGTGTCATCTCGGGGAGGGGGGTGTTTCACAACTCCTGCTCCCTGGATTTGAAGCAGGGAACAGAGTGGAAGAGGAAGTGTGGAGGAAGAAGAGACAATGGCCACCACTCTGTTTCCTTCATCCTTCTGGAATCCAAGGAGTATGCAGAGGTTGAAGCAGTGTTGTAGCCAGAGGGGGTGGTGCAGTACGTGCTTTAGGCACTGCACACACCATAAGGAGCCACTCCCACTTGCCGTCAGAGCCATTCCAGGCAGTGACAGCAATTCCTAGGCACTTGCTGATTGGCGAGCGCTTGCGGATTGCCATCACTGCCCAGGATGGCTCCAATGGCAAGTGGGAGGGGGCCAATTGCCCAGTGCGTTGCGGCATCTGCAGTATTTACCACTCCGCCCCCTTCTGGCTACGCTGATGGGTAGGTGTTAGGGCAGAGGCGGTGGCTGATGTGCAACTGGTTATAAGGGACATGCCAGCTCAGGTGCCAGGAGGTCTTGGGCCAGTCCAGAAAATAGGACCCTGAATCCCCGGGACACTCAATACGACACTTAGGGCCCAGTCTGAAGGGCCATCACTTGCAGTGTGTGTGTACCGCCAGAGTGCCATAAAGCATGTTTGCGACACTGTGGGAGAACTGGCAGTGGGCTGGTGCTAGCGAACGCCTGGTCTCAGTGCTGAGAGGGTAGGCCACCAGTGCTCCAGCGGCACTGGCAACCAGTAAGTAGTTTTGGGGTGGGGGGAGAGTGAGGAGGGGGCTGAACTGGGGAGGGAGGATTGGGCCTGCACGGGGCGGGGGGTGCAACCTGGTGGTGGCTTTCAATGGCCCCATCCCAGGCCAGGCAACCCGATGTGGGCTGCTTGAGTCTCCACTGGCAAAATAGTCAGCGGAGACTCAAGGAGTCCCATTTAATTGCAGGGTCAGACTTTTCCTGGGGGGAAAACAAACATCCCCTTCCCCTGAGGAGAGCCCAGCGGTTGCTGACGATTCTGCGGGAGGAACAAGGATGTTGGATAGCTGGATAGGCCATGACGTCACAGACTTGAAGCCGTGGATTTACTAAAATGGCTGACTGAATCATTGCCGCGAACGACGAGGTTTGCCGCCGGAAGGGCTCTCTCGCTCGCTCGGCGCGCGTGTGAAAGTTAATTTTATGGGGGGGGTGAGTGTAGAAGTTTAAAAAAATACTCTTAATAGCCTAGAAGTAAAAAAGAATTACTCTCCTATTGACAACTACTTGTGTTATGAAGAGATTTTAATGTAATATAATTACGCGGAATTAAACCTTGGAATTGCATATTAACTCATAATAAGGTTACCACTGATGTTTCTCCACGATCACACGTTGTTATTTTGGTAAGTTTTTACTTCAGGAGTAAACGATTCAGCCCTAAACATCATGCGAAAACCCATTGGAAATGCTTGGAATGAGCAATGTTTTGGACATACT
Organism: Lerista edwardsae; assembly: GCA_029204185.1. Classification (NCBI taxonomy): domain Eukaryota; kingdom Metazoa; phylum Chordata; class Lepidosauria; order Squamata; family Scincidae; genus Lerista; species Lerista edwardsae. The sequence continues at coordinate 5,044,477 of JAJKFI010000020.1, forward strand.
GTCATGGCCGCTAAGGAGTCAATGCGTTCCCATTCATTCTAAAGGAAGGGCCTAGCCCTGGGGAGGAAGCAGTAGCCATTTTGTTACTGCTGCTCCTACAGGAAATGGGTGGCTCAGGATTCGGCTGCCCAATCCCAGATCCTCACAATGTCCCTACTTTTTCTGAGTAGGTGTCCAGTATTTGCCTGTCTATTGAGGGGGCAAATCTTGCATTTCTTTTGTTCGGCTTTCTCAAGGACAATTACTGGTAGTTTTCAGATGCCGTCTGCCACTCTGCCCTGTCTTTCAGGACACAAGGATGTAAATGAATAGTAAGAACTGCTAGTTGCTGTGTACCTTTTTTTGGAGCCGGAAGCAAGACAAGCTTTGAGATCTTCAACATTCTTTTGTGCTTCAATTGTTTTTCTTTCGCTTCATTGCAAAGCACAATATTTCCAAAATCTATAAGAGTGAGAACTGCTGCAGGAGACATAATTAATGCAACTTCAAGCACCTTTATCTGTTTACACCAAGAGTGTATCGACATTTCAATAATTAACGAAAAGGAACCAGTAGGGGCTGCAACCTTTAATCACTAATCAGTTGGATTAATAGATTAAAAACTATTTTAGCTAATTGAAAAAGGCATCCTCTGTTAATTGGGCACTCATTTTTTAAAAAAATGTTAATTATTTTTAGTATAATTATAGAAGCTGCAGATAGCAGGCAGCACCTTAGAAGACCTTATGTTTGGGCTTAAATACGTATATATGGTAGAAATATTCCCTACCCTGTATGATCAGTTCCTCTGCAATTGCTGTGTAGGAAATGCGAAGCTGTGCACTGGGCAATGTTTAGTGTTCATGGACATGCATTTAAAGGCATATATATTACGGGTAAGCGTAGCAGTTTTCAGCCGGTGTACTGCAGAACACTGGTGGGACGTGAGCAACCCTAGAGCTCTAGAGCAACTCTCTGTTGTAATAACTTGTCTGTCTCACTCAGGGGCATAGCTTATGAAAGTGTAGCCCAGTGCAGAGGGCCAAATGTTGCACCGGAAGTGATGTCACAACAGGAAGTGACATCACAGTTGTATTTCTGTTGTCTTTGGTTTTTTGGCCATAACTTTTGATAGAGTAAAGATATTAAACTCTGGTTTGTTTCATTGCATTCTGCATTACATTACCTTTCCAACGATATATAACATGATGGTATAATTCATACCGACCAAGGTTTCTCACCATTTTGACCACATTTTGTTTAGTGTCAAGCTCAGCTTATTGCCTCCCTAAAGCTTGTTGCCCGGTGCAATTGCAACCCCCCTGCACTACTTCAGTTATGCCCTGGTCCCACTTCCTCTTCCTGCAGAGCTGGCAGAGGAAGAGGGACAGACAATTCGTTACTACAGACAGTTGCCCTCAGAGGTGGGGGAAGGGTAATGTAGGGAGTGGCGCACGTAATGGGTGCTGGCAGTGGCACAATGCCACTGCGAGGAACCACACACACGTTTTTCGTCCCCTGCCCTCCCTTACGCTGATGTCGCTCCTTAATGGAGCAATTCCAGGTGCAGGGAGGTATGGCTGGGCGGCACAAGGGGGCGGGGCTGCCGCGTTGGGGTGCAGTGACATCGCCCTGCCTCCGGGTGTGCTCTGAGTCGGGAATGACTCTGGTTGCCCTAGAATGGTTATCTCCAAATTCCTGCCTGTGGCCCACATCTGGTGCTTGCTGTCCCAGCTGTGAGCAGAGCAATCTGTTCCGTCGCGCTGCTGCTGCTTTTCAGACACAATCTACACAGAGAAAATGCTCTGGGACATTCCCAGACATCTGGGAGCACAGCTATCCGGGGCAGAGGGCAATAGATGCAACTGCCCAGAGTGTCTCTCTGTGCAGATGGTGTCTGAAAAGTAGCAACAGAGCAACAGAACAGATTATGCTGCTCACAGCAGGAATGGCTTTACAGAGATGCAGCAGTCTGCAGTTGGAGGACTGCTGCCCTAGAAACAGAACCCCAGAACCTGGAAGAGCCTCCTGGAAGTTGAAAGTGGTGTTACAAGAGTGTGCCATATTGAAAACCATACTGGTCTGTGTGAGAAGAAAAACACTGAAAATGGTTGAGTAAGAGGAATATGAAGTGTTAACTGCTAGATATTGTAGAAACAGTGAAATTCTGAAAAACGGCAACTTTAAAAACATAACATAACAAAATGTTAACAAGTCACCCTAAAATCTAAAGCACAACTCAGTTGTGTTTGCCAACCTGCCTCCACAGCTCCTCCTTCTCCTAGAGTGGCTCTGACCCTCTAGCCCACTACTCTTCTCTGCTCTTCACACGTCCTCTTCTGTTCTGTTCCCCTCTTCCTTTTCAAATCTAGATGGCAGGAAAAAGATAAGTGGCAGCTGGATAAGGGAAGGGCCACTTGGCCTGCCGCATCAAGCACTGGGAGCTCTTGGGCCAGCTTGGACAAGAAAGGGTCAGTGATATACAAGGGGCAGGACTAGGAAATAGGGACTGCTGCTGGCAACAAGGTCAGCTGCAGTTTATGCCAGTATTCCATTCTGAAACATATGTTTTAGCTTACCTGCCTGCAGTGGCTTCTCTGATTCAAACTGCCCTGTGTTGATCACCCAAAGTATTTATTGGCTGGTCCAGCAAGTCTAAAATTCTGGCTGTAGGTTACTGTTGATTCTTTGATCATTTGAAGAACAAATATTCATGGCAAGAATTTTTGCTGCCAAAAAGTCTCTGCAAGCAAAACCCAGCCAAGCTTTCTGCAGGAAATTTTAGCTCTTTAACTCAATGGGCTGCATTGATCCTAGAGTGCAGAACAGCCCCACAGGACAAGTCGTCTGTGTTTCAACAATTCCTTAATGAACTATTTAGCCAACAGTCCACAAGAACTCCAAAAGCATCTATCAGGCTTTTGTCTGCTCTTGGAGCATACCTAAGAAGGCTCCTTGGGGCACAGAGAGAGTGCTTTTCAAAGTTAGGAGAGTATCTGACTCCCGAGAAGGCAGGCAGGGAGAAAAGAAGATTAAATCTCAAGGACCTTGCCCAGATTGAATATCAGGCCCGTGTGCAGTAAAAGCAAGGCTGTTGGGTTGAATTAGAATGAGGTAAACATCCTGCTGCGGCAAAGCCAAGTTTATCTATCATAGTTCTCCCTACGGAAGCCTGGAATTGTTGTGGAGTGATGAATGTCGATCTCTGTGTGTTTTCTCTTGCAGGGCAAAAAGTGTCTTGGAGGGTGGAATTTGCACTGGGAAACAGGCCAGCTCGAGAGTCCCTGGCCCCTAAGGTGGTGTATCAGATGTCACCCACATCCCTTTGTGCCTTGCCATATGTGCCCAATCTCCTACCTGCACGCTGGCTGCCACCTCTGCTCCTTTTACCTGCTCCACAAAAAAGGAGGAAACAGAGTGGAAGAGGGAGAGGAGAGCGGTGGGCTAGAGTGTCTCTGTTGCTCGGACTCACCACTTTCCTCTCTGCTTCCTCTTCTGCTCCATTCCCCTCTTTCATTTTGAATCCAGGGAGTGGAGGAGGAGTGGCAGAGCTCACCATTACCAGTTTTCAGGGCCCATGAGAAGGGGGTGCAGGAGGTAAATTGTACCTAGAACCGTGATCAAACAAGGGGTCCAGGAGCCAAAGGAGGGCTCTCCAAAATGTCCTGGGATCTTACATTTTCCAGTCTTGCCAAGGCCCATGAGGGGGTGCTGGAGGTATATCGTACCTGAACCTGGGGTCAAAAGGGGGTCCAGGAGCCCCAGGAGGGGAGCTGGAAGTGTCTTGGGATCTCAGAAACTGTCTGCTTATATTGTGTGAAGGCTGGCATTCACATTTTGTGTAAGCATGCATTTGTGTATTTACTGTGTCCCAAAGTGTTTCTGGAGCGTAGTCCCAAGAAAGAGTGAACAGAAGGCCTCTCTAACACCTCCTGGTGCCTGAAGTGGCATGCCAAATGCTGCTGCTCCTTATGTGGTGATGTGCCAACCTCTGCTCCTCCCATCCCCAGGATTGGAAAAGGAAGAGGGTGGATAGCAGAAGAAGGAAGAGAAACTCTCCCCAACACTTCCAATTCCCCTCCTTTCCCTTCTTGCTTTCCATGGGGTGGGGAGAAGAGGAGCAGCACAGGTGAGAGGGTGGGCAGAGGTGTATGCTTCAGAGGGTAGAGGTGTATGTCCCCTCTGCCAACTTGCTGCCTGAGGCTATTGTCTCAGTTGGCCCCATGGATGGACCGGCCCTGCATGCATAGGATTGTAGCTGAAATCTCCGCTTCTCCTTCCTCCAAAAGGAAACTGACTCTGTAATGCCTGAATCAGAACATCCCACTGCTCAGAAACAAGGAGCACCAAACAGAGTCTTCTTTGTCTGGATGTTTCTTTTTCCGTCGGGCTGTAAGTCCCTGTTGAAGGTTGTTTATTGATTTACCCTGGAACTGCCTCCTTTGCCTCCAATGAGCTCGGCCATTAGAGGAAACGGTGGCTCAGCCTGGAGGAGGGTTTCTCATACGATTCTCGTGAACATATCTCATGTCATATCTGCAGGGAAAATAATGGGGGTCCCGCATGAGCAGAGAGACAGAGCAGATGAGCCAGGGAATAATGGGTACCTGAATGCCTCATCGAGACGCAGGGGCCTGCCGACATGCCAGCACCCGAAAATGTAATAAGAATGAAGGCAAAGCTGTGCTTCGGTGGGCTACGTTCTTTGAGAAATGGGGCCAGCTTGGCATGCACTGAACACTGCACGGGAGCTAACCCCCTCCCTGCTTCTCTTTTGCATACCCTTCTCCTGTGTATTTAATTGGAACTTTTTCCTGTACTCTGCAAACCTCACATTGCTGCATGAGTCCGCTTGCCCATTACACAGTGTCAAAAGCTCCATGGCTCTGGTTAGATGCTGTTTTTATGGCCTCTGTCCTCGACTGATTGAAAAGCCTTGTGTGTGTTTTGGTTAATGATGCACTCTATGTGAGGACGTGATTGTCCTACAGCATTGTTACAGGAACAGGTAATAGCTCCTGGTTAGCAGACTCTTGTCAAGCAGATCACTGGGTGATCATCCAGGAGGCTGGGTGAGGCACTCGTGACGAACGATAGGCTTTGGTTGGGGAAAACCAGAAGGGTCTTGAATGCTAGCAGCAGAGTTGATTTCAGGGGCTGGCCAAGCTGGGTCCTGGGCCCACCCATTAGAGCAGGAATGTCAAACTTGTTTCATATAGTGGGCTGAATAGTGTTCATGGTGCCTGCTGAGGGCCGGAAGTGACATCACTAAGCAGGAAGTGATGTCATTAAGCAGCTAGCCAGAAATAATCTATGTTGCCCTCACATAGAAACTCATTAGATGCAAATGACAGAAATCTGCAAATCTTATTTTCAAGATATGAGAGAGCCCGACTGTCGCGTGGTCCACCCTTTCAGCAGCTCCGCTTTCTGCTGAAAGGGAAGCTCTGGGAGGGCCCAAATATAACAGGGACCAGGTGAAGAGCTTCCAACTTCCAGCCCTGTTTGACACCCCTGAATCAGAGGGTCTGCTGGGCCTGAATTCTCAATACCGATGCAGTGGTAGAGTCCAGAGTGAGCTCAGGAGGTGGGTGGGAAGCAATCGCCACCATGGGGAGCTCCGTACAGGACGTTGTCCCACAGCCTCCAGCAAGCTGGTGCCAGCACTGGTTGGTGCATATTTCTGCCTGATAGAAAGGTCTGAGGTGAGAATGCACGGCGACTTAGGGTCCAGTCCTAAGGAGTGGCGTACCTTGGGGCGGCATCACAATCCCCACTGCCGCCACTGCCGGCCGCCCCTTACAGTGGTGCGAGGCTGCTCCCGAGGAGCGCCTGCGTTGCTAGAAGTGGCGCTCGCCTCCTCCGATTGTCAGAGGAGCCAGGCACCGCTTTCAGGAAGCAATGGTGGTGACACAATGATGTCACCACAAATACTTCTGGGGTGGGGTTTGCCCCAGGGTGGGGATGCCCCCGGGACTGCCGCTGCTTTCCAGCACCGCTGCAGCCGTGCCAACAGGGTGTGCACGGGACCCTGCAGGGGAGGAGGGGCAGGCACAGGAGCCTCTCCATTTCCTCCGGGCTGCATTGTGGCTGCAACAGTGGTGGAAACTTGGAGAGGGTTGGGCTGTTAGTCTCTCCCTCTCTCCCCATGGGTGTGTTTATGAAGGGAAGAGACAAAGGCAGACAGGCTGATCTGAGTGAGACGGAGCAGAAAAGAGAATGGAATGAAAGCTGAGAGAGAGAGAGAGAGAGAGAGACTGCACACTGGTAAGCTATGCATTAAGCACACAAAACATGTGAGGAACCAGAGTCAAGCCAAAGGCCTTTCTAGTCCAGGATCCCATTTTCGACAGTGGCCGCCAGATTGCACAGGGCTGGTCAATCGACAAGGCAATATGGGTTACATCAGCAATGGGCAGCAGAAGGGCAAGAGAGCAGCAGATTCGGGGTGCCCTTCACCTCCAATGTGCCGCCCCTCCCTCCAGCCCTCTGCAGATGAAAACGGCACTGAACCTTGCCGTGCTCCACGTGGCATTTCTTCAAACCCGGGAGCGCAGGGCTTGGATTTCCAGGGATCGTGCAAACGAAGGAGCCCCGTCATTTGCGTGGTCCCTTTGGGTACAACCAAAATCCCGTGCTTTGGTGTTCGAAGAAACCACGCTAGGAGCAAAGGAAGGGCTTTTTGGGGGCAGAGATGGCAGCAGCGCAAGTGGACAGCACTGGGCAGCATTCCAGGTCTCACCACTGCTGCAAACAGTCTTCTCTCCCCTTCAGCTGGTACTCAGAGGCCTGCTGCTGCTGAACCTGGCACAGTACGTAGCCGTCATGACGAGCAGTGAGTGCTGCATCTGGCCGCCCTGAATTGGTCTAATCTTAGAGCCATCCTAGCTAGCAGCCATCACCACATCTTGTGGAGAGTAGTGGATTTGAGCATCCCTTTTTCCCAGTGGAAGACCTGGAGGTGCGAGGGGTGCAAATGTTCTGGCGGTCCCACGCTCGGCCACCCCACCACCACCAAATAGGAACATGAAGCCGCACTGGGAAGCAGCTCCCGCAGTTACTTTTATCCATGGAAACCGCTTCCCAGAGCAACCTGGCACGGCTCTGGGAACCTCCAAAGGGCCAAGAATGGATGTGTGGTGCTTTAGCCGCGTCACTCTGGGAAGTGGATTCCACCATGGAAGCCACTTCCTGGAGTGGCCCAGCACAGCTCTGAAGGGCCGCCCCGCCCCTCTGAGAAGGGGCGGGGTAGCATGTTGGAGCTGTGCGAGGCCGTGGGAGGCGGCAGGTGTGGCACCCCCGTTGGGATTGCCCCTGCTTTAAAACACCATGCTCCTCTTCCTCTCGGCTCCATTTCCTCTTCCATTCCCCAATTTTTCCAAATTCAGGGAGCCGGAGCAGGAAGAGCATCAGAAGTGGGCAGGTTGAGGCAGATGCCCTTGGCCAATCCACCACCTGAGACGCCTGCCTCAGTTGGCCTCCTGGATGGGCCTGCCCTACCTGCACAAGCTATAGCCACTGTGACATAAATCGTCCATGCCCATCTTGGAGATGTTTCTCTCTAGGATGAAAGAATGCTGCATTTAAAAAGAGCACAAATGGCCCACTGTCAGTTGGATATATCTGTTTATTGAGTGGCCTCCTTAAGTTAACGAAGGAGTTCTTGGCTTTCCCTTCACTGATTACACACTGCCAGGAAATGTGTAACCCCACCAGCTATTACCGATGGAGCACAGAAGCACTAAAGCGATCCAGCACGCATTTTTTTCCCTACATCATCTTCCTCTGCACTAGTTTGATGGGCAAACTGAATCTACCAACCCATATTTGGTTAGGCAGCAAATGTCATTATTCTGTCCAATTATAATACAAAACTTTAAAATTACTTGCAGCGGATAAGGAATTAGGTAGATTTTGCCTGAGTAAATATTTTCCATTTTGAAACCTAATCTCTCCTCTTCATAATTGGAGCAGCCTTATTTTATTTTATTTGGTCTGCGAAGATTGGGAAGCGATGATGGGGGTGCGTCTTTCAACTGGTCCCGTCCCTGGCTTCAGAGAATCCCCGCCCTCCCCTTTATGATTTAGCTCAAAGGGAATTTATTTTTTGCAGGAGGTTTAATGATTCTCGGCTGAAGCCGCTTGCTCTGCTGCAATTGGGCCGCAATCAAAAGTACTATTGGCTTTTGTTCGCTGTGCGCAGTCTTGGCTGCCAATAATGATTAATCTTTTCTCCTCTCCCAGATCATCTCCTTCCTAGAGTTTGATCCATTCCTCTGCAGTGAGGCTTGCCTGCAATCGCCTGCCCGTGCTTCCCCCGCCAAGCTTATGTGCTGTAGCCTTGCTTTTCATATTGGTTATGAAATCTATAAGAGGTTTCTTTTACGTACTGGACGCACTCCTTCCCAGGAGCCTAGATGTCAGTGGATCTTCACCGGGGCCAGCCCAAGATCTTCCAATGCCTAGGCTGATACCCCAAAAGCCTGTATTTACTTGGTTGTAAAGTAAACCAAGGGGACGTGGGATGTGGTGGCGCAGCGAGTTAATCCGCTGTTGCTGGGCTTTCAACCGCAAGGTTGGGAGTTCGAGACTGCGCAACGGAGTGAGCTCCCGTTGCTTGTCCCAGCTCCTGCCAACCTACCAGTTCAAAAGCACCTAAAAAGGCAAGTAGATAAATAGGGACCACTTCGGTGGGAAGGGAACGGCGTTCCGTGCGCTACGGTGTAGAGTCATGCCGGCCACATGATTGGACAAAAACGTCGGCTCTTCCGGCTTTGAAACGGAGATGAGCACCGCCCCCTACAGTCGGTCACGACTAGACCATTTGGTCATGGGGAAACCTTTATCTTTACCTTTAAAGTAAACCAAGTAAACTGTCTTTGGGCACAATCCCAACCTAGAGTTAGCCCGGCACAGTTAGGCCAAACAAGTTTGGATGGCACGAGGGACCCCATAAAATATGTTTGGACCGCTCTTGGAGTCAGATAAGCCGTCCTCAGACATGCGCCATTCTCCCTGACTCTGAGAGTGGTCCAAATGCACTTTACGGTGTCCCTGGTGCCAGCCAAACTTTACTAGCCTAACTGTGCTGGGCTAACTCCAGGCTAGGATTGTGCTCATTATCTCTTCTTCTTCCTCCTGAAAAAGGAGCAGAGAGGAAGTGTGGAGGAGAATGCTGGACTAGAATAGGGGTCTCCAAACTTTTCAGTAAAAGGTCTACATAATGTATTTTACACATTTTGATGCCCCCCCAAATATCAGTTTTATAAATGAATGAACGGATTTAATGAATGAGGGTGCAATCCAGTGGTGTCAGCCTACCAGTTCGCTGGGCGGAGTTTTCGCGGTCGCTGGGCGGGTTTCCACGGTGATCGGCAGCGTGCTCGCTGCAGCGAGCGGGCTTTCGCCATTACGCAATGGAACGCAGCGAGCACGCTGCCGATCACCGTGGAAACCCGCCCAGCGACCGCGAAAACTCCGCCCAGCGAACTGGTAGGCTGACACCACTGGTGCAATCCTAACCAATTTTCTAGCATCGGGGTAAGGGCAATGCAGCTCAGAGGTAAGGGAATAAACATTCCCTTCCCTTGAGGAAGGCTTCGTGACTACTACTCCACTGCAGGATGTAATGCATGCCCCATTGGAATGGCTGCATCAATGCTAGAAAGTTGGTTAGGATTGCACCCTGAGTAAAAAGTAAAAAAACTTTTACATGGACTTCTTTTTGTCATCAGCATGAGATGATTCAGAACAAAAGCAAAATGTGACAATTACAAAGAAACAATGCTTAAACTGGGAAACGATATGATGAGTGAAAATGTCAAACATTAGCAAAAAATAAATGAGCAATAAGAATAAGTTGCTGTGGGGTGGATAAAATCAGGGGCTGGATAGAATTAGGCAAAACTGAAGACACCCCACCACCACCAATTCACTGTCCATCCTGGATGGCTTGACTCTGTCTAACACCATTGGCATTTGTGTGAGAGATGGGAGCCACAGCGCACAGTCTGATTTGTCCTGCCCCTGCCTTGTGACACACTGAACTCTGAAGGACAGGCCCTAATCTGATTCAAACTACAGCTAGAAGGTTGTTTGCAAACTGGATGAGTCAGTCTGAACATATCTTATCCAGGGGTGTAATCAAGAGGGAGCAGAGCAGAGTAGAGCTCTGCGACTTCAACAGCAGGAGTGACTGATGGTGGTGTCATCGGTTGAGGTGCTAAATTGCAGCCTTTGAAGATTTTTTCCAAGGGCTCTAGACAAAAAGAGTCCAATCCGGCTCAGCAGGAGGCCAACTGAGAAATTTGTCAGAGGCATATGTTAATGTCCAGGCCGTTGTCTTTCCCAAGGGAAGCAAGTACAGTCAGTCCTGTGTACCTCGTTATCTGCACCTCATCCACTATGCAGAGACCTTCCAAAGGCTGCAGGGACCTTCAGAACGGCACCGGTGACCAGCGCTAACCCCTTTAAAATGGCCAGCGCAAGCATCTGCCAGCCACACTTAAGGGGTCCATGGTGGTAGCAGTTGCCATTCTAAAGATCCCTGCAGGCTCAGGAAGGTCTCTGCAGCATTCAGAGATCTTTTGGCACTTCCTGCTGCACTCTGCTGGCTTCCTGAGGGCCTCAGCTGGATTCTTCTGATGGCCGATAAGATACCCTTTGCACCTAACTCCATGGGATCAATGGTTTGTTATCTGCAAATTTGCTATCTACAAGGACTTCCAGGAACCTTACCCTGGGGAAAATGAGGACTGACTGTATGCACAGTAGCTTGTGTTATATTAAGACTACGTTTCTGTGTGAATTTCTCTGGAAGTGAGTCTGACTGAACACAGAGGGGCTTACTTCTAAACCCATGTCTTTGTTTTTATCTCGGCTATTTCTTAATTCCATTTTTCAGTTTTTATCCTTCCATTTAAGCCATTATGGTGGTCCACTCCAAGAGACTGAGATGAAATGAGCTAGATCTATAAATGAAGAGTAATAAAGTTCACAGTAGAAACAAGTCGCAGTAGAAGAAAACACTCTAATGAAGGGATCTGAAGTTAATTTTTAGTTTAGTAGTTTTTAGCTTTTAGTAGTTGGTACACTGTTTAGTTTGTAGTTTAATCTTAGTGGGTCATGGCTACCATTCTCTAGAGTCCACACAGGTTCTTGGACCCCCTCTGCAACTGCATGGCATCAAGCCCCCAGAGGTTCTTCTGGGACCTTCTGCAGTGCGGGACTCCTTGCTGTGTGGAACTTGGCTGGGAGGATCCCACCTTAGCAGGAGGACCACTGGTCGTGGCTGTGGGGGAGTGGCTATGCAATGCATTTGTCATGATGAGCTCCTGCACTTCCAAACGTACCATTGCACCTGCCAGATGGATGGATGGATAGATGGAGGGGTGGAGGGATGGAGGGATGTGCTGCTTTGCTGCAAAATGACACCCAAGGTGTTCAAAATCCCACATCAACCATTGTTAAAGAAAAACAGCAAGCAGAATATAAGCAGGGAGAATACAAGCCTATAACCTTCTAACTGGGCAAAAGGCACCTTTTCCAGTGGTGTTCCTCTTATATTTGGCAGAGGGAGAGTAATTGTCCCTCTTCACCCCTGCACAGTGTCTTTTCTAGTGGCTGTTGCTTGTGGTGTTTTGCATTTTTTTTTAGATTGTGAGCCCTTTTGGGGCAGGAAACCTGTAAACCACTTTGTGAATTTTGTGTTGAAAAGCGGTATATAAATACTGTTGTTTGATTGATTGATGTCATAGCACAAACATAAAAATAGATAAAACCAGGTATAAGTTAATTCTACCTGTAAACTACTTGCAGACTATGCAGGGCAGACAAGCTCAATTCATCAAATGTTACAATACATACATACATACATACATACATACATACATACATACATACATA
>JAJKFI010000020.1:5063653-5078158 GCA_029204185.1 Lerista edwardsae
TCTTCTTCTTCTTCTTCTTCTTCTTCTTCTTCTTCTTCTTCTTCTTCGGTCATGCTATGTGGCTATGTGGGTGTAGCTACAACAGATGTCATGACAAACTCCTGCACTCCAGAATTTACAGCCTTCCCACTGGTTCCTGTTGTGGCTCCTACTGAAGAATGCAAGACGAAGAATTACTGCAAGGTGGCCTGTGATCTGATGGGAAGATAAATTATGCCACTACTTAAAACAGTGATGTATCAGCAGAGAAGTAAATATCCAGTCATGTAAGGAGACAAGGGCTTTCCAGTGCTGCTGTGGGTTCTTCATTGTGTGTGGAAATCTGGGCTGAAACAAGACTTTCCGACCGCTGAGGCTGCATGCTTAGTGCTAGCGCCACTTACAGTACGTAGGCAGTGGTGTCATCTAAATGATTTAAGAACAGGTACTCACTTTTGATTGGCACGTGTCAGGACCCGCCCACCGGAAGTGACGTCATAAGCCAGAAGTGATGTCGTGGCAGGAAGTGACATGAAAAAAGCCCTTTTTGAGGCCTCAGACGATTTTAAACTGACCCAACAGTTGCAACAGTATTCCACAGCACCCCCAGAACATGTTAAGGAGGCCTGGCATCATGTTAAAACCCCAGAGCAACTCATTTTTCAGTGGCAAGGAAAGGAAAGGCTCCGCTCGCTGCCTGCCTGCCTGCCTGGCTCTGAGAACATGCAGGCAACTCAAACATGCAGGAAATTCAAACGTTGCAGAGGGCGGAGTCGACGAGTGGGCGGGCGAATGGGCGGGGCCAGCTGTAATCCTAGAAACCGGTACTCGCGTACCCCCGCGTACCCCCTGCATGACATCACTGTACGTAGGTACTTGTGCGCTAGTTGCTACCTCCTTCACTTCCCCTCCTGCTCCTTGGATTTGAAAAGGAATAGGGAGTAGAAGGCGTAGAAGAGGAGTAGGAAATGGAGTTGAAGAGGAAGTGTGGAGGAGAGTAACACTGTAGCCCACCACCGTCATCCTCTTCCACATTTTCTCTGCTAGCAGCCAGGAACCTTCCCAAGAAACAACTGGGAAGCTGAACCAAATCCCCAAGGAATATTTCCCCGCATAAACGGACCCCAAATGGGCCGCCAGCTGAAGCAGGCACGTGGCCCAAACCCAAAGCCAGCAAAGGCAGCCCAACGGCGAAGCGGCTTCAAGCAGAGCTTTCAAAATCATTCCTTCTGTGTGGTCTTCTCCAGCACGGTTTCCTTTGCCAAGAACTCAAATACATGCCACAGCCTTGTCCCCTTGCACTGCTAAAGTGGGGTCAGCCCCTTCTTCCGGCTTCCCCCCCCCCCCCAATGACTCCAAAAGAATCCAGCTGCAAGGCTGGACTCGGGCCTCTCTTGGGAATGGCACCATGTCCCTTTAAGAGGAATCTCGGTATTTCTCATCGCAGAAGAGCGGATATCTGAGTCCTCTCTCTGACGCAGTGCCTGTAAACTTACACTAATCCCCTTGGGTTCAACTCAGTTCTTTCCGTACATAACAAAATCCAGCTCAAACCAAAACAGAAAAGTGAGCTGGGTGAGTGGAGTCTCAATGCTTGTGGTGTTCCCAGCATCACAGATACCACCTTTTAATTAACAGCAGCTGTTCAGGCGAGTCATTGCTCACTGCAGCCTAACTATGCATCTCGCTTTACATCTGTGGCAGTGGCTCTCAAACTGTGTAGCACCCAGGGCTAGGCCCTTCCTTTAGAATGAATGGGAACGCATTGACTCCACTAGGCAGGCTTAGCGGCCATGACAGTATGTCCAAAACATTGCTCATTCCAAGCATTTCCAATGGGTTTTCGCATGATGTTTAGCGCTTAATCGTTTACTCCTGAAGTAAAAACTTACCAAAATAACAACGTGTGATCGTGGAGAAACATAAGTGGTAACCATATTATGAGTTAATATGCAATTCCAAGGTTTAATTCCGCGTAATTATATTACATTAAAATCTCTTCATAACACAAGTAGTTGTCAATAGGAGAGTAATTCTTTTTTACTTCTAGGCTATTAAGAGTATTTTTTTAAACTTCTACACTCACCCCCCCCACCCATAAAATTAACTTTCACACGCGTGCCGTGCGAGCGAGAGAGCCCTTCCGGCGGCAAACCTCGTCGTTCGCGGCAATGATTCAGTCAGCCATTTTAGTAAATCCACGGCTTCAAGTCTGTGACATCATGGCCTATCCAGCTATCTAACATTCTTGGTAGCACCAGCACCCACTTTTTAGATGACCATCTGTCCGGGACCCACTGGAAGTGATGTCATGGCCGGAAGTGCCATCATTGTGACACCAGAGCCTGCTGCTTTCCTGAGAATGCAGCAATTAAGCTGGTTTGTTTCTCAGCCATTTTCCAACAGCAAACTGAATCAGAAAGAAAAAGGCAGGAGAACATTAAATAAAGGCACAATCCTAACCTGAAGTTAGGACCACCCTTGGAATCAGAGAGGCCAGACACAGACACGCACCATTCTCCCTGACTTTGAGGGTGGTCCAAACAGCTTTACAGTGGCCCTTGGGCCAGCCAAATTTTGCCGGCTTAACTGTATCAGCCTAACTCCACGTTAGGATTGTGCTCCAAATCTCTCTTTTTTAACCTTGTTGCAACAAAACCACTGCTGTCCCACCATCGTTAAAAAGGCATCCCCAGTATCCCCAGTTTTAAGTTTCCATAGGAACCCCAGCAGATACTGGGGAATGCCTATACCAGCTGGAAGGTTATAACAAAAGCAAGAATTGAGCTGGAGTAATTCAGTCTTTGATCCATAACACTTTCAGTGTTGCTGCTGCTGTTGGGTTGAGGTGTTGCAGCAACATGGGGTGGAGAAAATGGAAAGATATAGAACAACAATAAACATTTTCAAGAGATTCCACCCTGTTAATATCTGTAAGTGCCTGAGAGGATTGGATAGGAACTCTACACAATGATATTTACCGATCTTCCTACTAAGGGCTGCTCTATACTTTAAATATCTAGAAAGAACCTGTAGCATCAATACACAAAAACATTATGTACACACTACTATCTGGAAAATATATTTGATACAGAAATACACTGCAGGGAGTTTCTGATTGACTGCAACTCTCTGCAGCACCAACCACATGGGGCAGCTTAGTATCATTGCATAGGATGTTAATGTGAGATGCCAACCAGTAGCACTCTCAGTGCCCTGAATGTGATCCATCCTGTCGGTGCAATCTGGTGCTTATTGGAGCAAAACAGCACAGGTCTACAGGGCCAAGGAGCATAGAGGTCAATAGAAGATGCTAACTGTGGCAGACACTTAAGCCACTGTTTATTGCAGTATTGCATGGAGCAAAATGGATCAATATTTATTAGCAGCAGAAAGCATGGTTTTGCATGAGGCTCATTGATTGGCCTGTCCGCTGAAACAATGGCTGTATATCTTCTTTGTGATTTGGTCTGAGTCTAATGAGAGTTTTGAAAGAGAGCAGAAAATCAAGGGGAAGGACATGACATACTGAAAGGTGATGGGGTGGTAGAAGATCATTGCCTTGGAGGCAGTTGTAGCTGACCAAGGGGTGCAACTGTGGCAATTTAGCTTGTGTTTAGCTTCCAGACCTGTGCACTGCTAAGTCTCCAATGATTTTCTGCCAGATGTCCTGAAAGCAAAAAATACTAGTGCTTAAGCCTTCTCTGGAAGCCTTATATCTCCGATGCATGCCCATGTGTGACAGATTCTGAGCATGTACATGCTCGTGCATTGGCATTGCCTCCATCTGTACCACCAGATGGATGCAAGCACAGCATATGTGTCTGCACCATCACCGGAGTTGTGTTGGCACAAGGATCTTCCACACAATTTTGCCCATGGCTAAAGAATCTGCCCTAAAGCATTTTCTCCCCAGTTCGCAGGAAGGCCAGAGGGACTCTTAGGGCGCAATCCTAAACAGCGCTGGATTATTGAGGCTGGCCGGCCAGCGCCAAATCCAGTGCTGCTTAGGACAGGCTGGAGCCTCCCTGCAGCAAAGGAGTGTGTGCTCCCTTCCTATAGGGGAGGCTCCAGCCTCCCCTATGTGCTCCTCGGATCTGTGCCCACTAAAGAGCGGGCACAGATCCAAGGAGACCGTGCGGCCAGAATTGGGGCTGCACAGCCTTGCTGACAGGCTTAGGATATGGCCGTATGGCCACCTCCCAAGCCCGCCCATGTCCCGCCTCCCCCCTCCCACCAATCCCCGTCCCAAAATGGGATAGAGAATCCCTTGCGCCGACCATCTTTGCGCGTCTCTCTGTCAGTGCTCTGAAACTGATGCTGCCGATGCGGGGTTGCTGCTCGGTGCCTGCGCACTGGCGCTCCACCCCTTGCGTCAATGTGATGATGTCACATCGACGCAAGGGGCGCGCTAGGATTGCGCTGCCCAAGGTGGACAAGTAGGAATTTTAGAAAACGCAGACACTTATTAGATTAGATTAGATAATTTTATTGGCCAAGTGTGTAAACCATACCTGGAATTTGATACGGCTACTGGCTACATACATACAATACTACACACACATCAGTGCTCTGGTGCCGGCCAAACTTTGCTGGCCTAACCGTGCCAGCCTAACTCCAGGTCAGGATTGCCCTCACAGCCCTTTCTGGTCTGTACCAGTGCAGGTAGGGTAGAAGTCACATTTTTAATGCTTCAAAAATGCCCCTGCCCAAAGAAAGCTTGCACACCAGTGAAAAGGGCTAGTTTTCTACAAGCTAGGTGGAAAGATTTTATTTTTGTTTGGTTTTACGTGGGAGAATATCACAGTTCCCCTCGTTCTGAAGTGCTACAGCCCCAGCGTAATTGAACATCTCCACCATATGATCCTGTTGAATATGTAATTCCATCCTTGTCTTGCTTTCGCAGAAGGACAAATATCTCCCCGATATTTGCTGCGTGGAGAGTTCGTTAGAGTTATAAATTTTGAATTAGAACATAAAACCGGCTGAGCGGCACAGACCCGCATTCCATCTAGCCCAGAATCCTGTCTCCGGCAGCCAGCCAGGGCCGGAAATGGCAGAGGAGGCATAAAGTTCCATTCATGTCCCTAATTGCAGAATCCTATCCTACACGGGGAGATTTCTGCCTTCACCCAGCTGGCAAGCAGCGCTGGCCCTGGAGCAGAAGGATCGATAGCCTGTTATGATTCTCCCCGTATTGGATGTCAGGGCAGATGCCACTTGCGCTCCCATAAATGTCAGATCTTGTGAAACTCAATGTAACGGGGAATTCTCAGGCCCTCTATGCAGACCTGGAGCCAGCAAAATGTGGCAAAAAAGCCTCCCTGACTGGGAGAGTGTGTGTGTGTGTGTGTATGTGTGTGTGTGTGTGTGTGTGTGTGTGTGTGTACATGCACATATATGTGTGTGTGTGTGCACGTGTGTGTGTGTGTGTGATTCAAATCCTGGTGCCTGCAGTTACAGGGGATCCATTAGCACCATTGGGGAAAAACCTTGGACAGCTGCTGTCAGGGCTGGCCTGTCCAAGAGGCCAACTGAGACAGTTGCCTTAGGACAGCGAGAGCAAGCCTGGGACTCGCGAGTCAAAGGTGATCCATCACAGCATTTGGGGTGACGCATCAGCGTTCTCCAACGCCTGACAAAAACTGAATTTGTTTTACTCATTTTTCGTTGACTAAAGCACACATTATTGCAGTGTAGTTCAGTGGCGTTTCTACAGGGATGGCAAAGCTCTAAGTTTTGCAAGAAGCCTTATATTACCTTGCAGTGGACATCACTCCTCTCCTGCACCGTTTTAGCCAATCCTCACAGGGAAAAGCAACATCTTGGCATTGCTTACTGGCTACAGCAGCAAGGGAGAGGAGGGATTTACATGACAGGGTAAGGCTTCTTGCAACACTTAGAGCTTAGCCATCCCTGTAGAAATGCCTCTGGTGTAGTTTTTGTTTAAATAAATGAATATAAAGAATTGTTTGTCTCTTGTGTGCAGGGGATGGAGTGGGGTTGACACACCAGTAGAAATGCAGTCAGTCAGTCAGTTTAAACATTTTCTGAAGTTTTGACACACCAAGCCCAAAAGGTTCTCCATCACTTGTCTTAGGAGGTGGTTTGCTGGGAACACACCAACCCACCTCCAATTCCTTCGACCACCCTTCCTCCTCTGCTCCATTCCTCTCTTCCTTTCCAAATCCAGGGAGAAGAGGAAGAGCAGAAACGTTAGAGGTGGTGGTTGGTGCGCCAGCAGGTAAAAGGGCAGAATTCGGCACTCATGCTTCAGACACCATGAAATCTTGGGCTGGCCCTGGAAGGGTGGATGAGAAATGCAGCCAGTCAAGCAAAGCAAAATGTACTTGCAGTTGAAGGCATTTCGTGTTATCATGAGACATATTCCAGGTCAGGAGTCCTGGGCTCAGGGTGTCACAGCATGTGGCAAGACAGGGTAAGTACCCTGGGCACCAGGTGCGCACGGAGGCACTGAAACCACGCCCCCAGGACGTCGCCCCGCCCCCGCGCGTCGCTCCGGCACGCCTCCCTTAGCCCGGAAATGCTCCATTTTGGAGCGTTCCGGAGGCAAGGGAGGGCGGGAGGGCCACACAACGTGCTGGTTCCTCCTTGCTATGCCGCCTCTGCGCTGCTGGCGCCCCCCCTACGCTGCCGGCGCCCATGCATTCCGCCCCTCTGGCTATAGGGTAAATAAGCAGCTGCTGGGCACTACATGGAGGGGGCACCAGTTCATGCGCTCCAGTCGCTTCCTGACTAAGGAAGCGACTGGAGCACATTCACACTCTCAGCTGTGGCTGGGGAAACAATTGAACATAAGAACATAAGAAGAGCCCTGCTGGATCAGGCCAAAGGCCCATCTAGTCCAGCTTCCTGTATCTCACAGCGGCCCACCAGGTGCCCCAGGGAGGCATGAAACAACAAGATCCTGTTGCATCCTGTTGCCACTCCCTTGCACCCGGTACCAGTAGCCCACCACCTTTGTAAGGAGGTTGCACAATCCATCATTGCCTATAGCCCACGATGGACCTTTCCTCCAGAAATCTGTCCAATCCCCTCTTAAAGGCATCAAGACCAGATGCCATCACCACCTCCTGTGGCAAGGAGTTCCACAGATTAACTACCCGGTTGGATCGCACACACACTCTTAGTCGTGGCTGGGATGATTTCACTCCAGCCGCCACTGAGAATGTGCACATGCTCCAGTTGCTTCCCAAGTTGGGAAGTGAATGGAGTGCCTGCCGCATGGGCACTCACATGGGCAGCTGGGGCAAAATTACTCAGGAAGCCACGGAACTGATATGGTGTGGGAGCGGGACCCACTTTTTAGAATGGCACTCATGCCGGGATCCAGCAGAAGTGTTGCTGTTACCCTGGAAGTGATGTCGTGGCAGGAAGTGACATCATCAAGCAGGAAGTGACATCATGAAATGACACTCCTGGAATGCAAACTGGCATTCTTGGACTGCAGCAATCGTACAACCATGAAACATCCCTGACAGAAAGCAAGATGAAGACAAAATATGATGTAAAAGCACTGAACTGAAAATAAAATAAAATAGAAACCCTCACTTCCAAATTGAAAACGTTAACACTCACAGAAGGAATATAGCAAGAGTAAGATCTGCAGTTTCTAAGATGGCTGCTCCCATCTTTCTGCGACCCACCTGACATCACATTGCGACCCACCAAGTGGGTCCCGACCCACAGTTTGAATAACACTGGTGTAATGTCATGCCGTTGCAGCCCCAGGAGCCCTGGGCCCTGGGTATGCCTCTGCCTGAGCTACACAGCCAAACATTTTTGCCCGCAGCACCATATTCTGGAGCCAGAGGAGGAGACCACTGTTGCTCCTCCCATTCTGAATCCATGGCACGGCTTGTGCTAGGGATGGACTACCAGGATAGATGCCTCGAGCTTTCAGAATACTCAAGCACAACAGGAATTAAAACAGCCTCTACGCCACAAAGAAGAGCCCAATGGCACCTCCAAGACTAACAGATTTGTTGTGGGAGAAGCTTTGGTGAATGAGCTGCATGAAAGTTGGCAGAGGTACACTTGGCCATAACCCTTCATGCACGATCTGGGCTGTAGACCGCCAAAGCTTCACCCACAATAAATCTGCTTGCCTTGAAGGTGCCATTAGTCTTTGTTGTGTTTGCTGTCACAGACCAAGTTGCCCTTGTCGTGAGTGCTGTAACCACTATGCAGCTGGCTGGTTTACATTTTGGCATGCATGTTCATTAGGGCAATTGCATTGTCCAATCAGGGGACAGAACTTCCCAGGATAAATGTGCCCAATGCGTGCTTGTTCAGGATTCTCAGATGCTGGTCTGGTGCTGGTGTGGAATTTGATGAGGTCAAAAGAAGGCGTTGTGGTGCAGTGGAGTTCATGGTGGTGGTACAAGAATGAGGGCGCAATCCTAAACTGAGTTAGACTGGCATACGCTAAGCCAGCTAAGTTTGGCCAGCATAAGGGCCATCGTAAAGTATGTTTGGACCACTTTTGGAGTCAGAGAGGCCAGCACACAGATGTGCACCATCCTCCCTGACTCCAAGAGTGGTCCAGACACATTTTATGCTGTGCTGGCCAAACCCTTGCGGTGGCCAAACTTTGCTGGCTTAGTTTATGCCAGCCTAATTCCAGTTTAGGATTGTGCTCTGGGACTCTCAGAAAGATGTACCTGGCCAAGTTGCTTTATGCATTGGTTTCCCAGCCAATTTGGAGTATTGTTCCGTGCTCTGCATGGGGGCACCTCTGAGAAACGTCTTCCTATTTTTTAAAGCGTATTCCAAATGCAGAGGACAGAGTACTGGCTGGGTCAACTACATGGTTCTAATTCTAGTGTTCAGCTAGGGAGGCAGAAATAGTATATTAGAACAGTGGTTCTCAAACTGTTTAGCATAGGGACCCACTTTTTAGAATGACAGTCTATCTGGGACCCGCCGGAAGGCCAGAGGTGCCGTCATTGTGACACAAGGGCCTTCTTTCCGGAGAACGCAGCAATAAGTTGGGTTATTTTTCTCAGCCATATTCCAATAGCAAAATGAATCAGAAAGGAACAAAGAGAATCTGTTTACAACCTTGACACAAGCAAAACAACCACACAGCCCTCCCCCTTTCCAGCATCCCATCTTTCCATAGTTACAGTATGGCTGCTCTAGGTGCTTCATGTCCCACCTGAAATTGGCTTGTGACCCATTGGTGGATCCTGACCCACAGTTTGGGAACCACTGTATTAGAACACCTATGCGCCATTTAGTGGCAATGGACCAGGCTGCAGAGGAGGCATCAAGAAGGCCAAAAAGGCTCATCTTGGAAGGACCTCCTAGACCAGGGATGTCAGACCTTTCCCAGCTTGATTATTGGGCTCTCTCAGTTATCATCTCCTGAAAATATGATCAGTGGCATCTCTACAGGGAGGGCAGAGCTCTAAGTTTTGCAAGAAGCCTTACCTTGCCGTGGAAATCACTCCTTTCCTGCACTGTTTTAGCCAATCCTCACAGGGAAAAGCAACATCTTGGCGTTGCTCACGGGCTACAGCAGCAAGGGAGAGGCGGGATTTACATGACAGGGTAAGGCTCCTTGCAAAACTTAGAGCTTTGCCCTCCCTGTAGAGACGCCACTGAATACGATCAAGATTTGCACATTTTCTCTTCAGCTATTTGCAGCTAACGAGTTTCTAACTTCTTATTTCTGGCCACCACCTGCTTAATGATGTCACTTTCTACTTAATGATCTCACTTCCAGCCCACAGCAAGCACCACAAATGCCAGCTTCAGCCCCCTGTACGAAACAGGTTTGACATCCCTGTCCTAGGCCATTGTTTTTGCATGCAATAGATGCAGTTGCCAGCTGCTTGGTTCATGGGGGATCCAGAGAGACACTGGAACATCTCGCTACACAGAAAACAAGGAGCACCGAACAGAGTCTTCTTTGTCTGGATGTTTCTTTTTCCGTCGGGCTGTAAGTCCCCGTTGAAGGTTGTTTATTGATTTACCCTGGAACTGCCTCCTTTGCCTCCAATGAGCTCGGCCATCAGAGGAAACGGTGGCCCAGCCTGGAGGAGAGTTTCTCATATGATTCTTGTCAACCTATCTCCTGTCATATCTGCAGGGAAAATAATGGGGGTCCTGCATGAGCAGAGAGACAGAGCAGATGAGCCAGGGAATAATGGGTACCTGAATGCCTCATTGAGACGCAGGGGCCTGCCGACATGCCAGCACCTGAAAATGTAATAAGAATGAGGGTAAAGCTGTGCTTTGATGGGTATGGGGCAGGGGCGTAGCATGCCTTGCCTGCACCCAGGGCAAGGCATGCATTGTGCCCCACGCCGTGACATCATGACGCCTTGTGTCATGACATCAGCGACAGAGGCGGGGCTTCCGTGCATGTTCCTCGGCTTCAATTGAAGCCGGGGGAGACGCATGGATGCTCTCCCAGCTGGGGACTCCCCCAGAGCACAGAGAGCTAGCGCCAGAGTGGCCTGCGCAGAAAGGGTGTGCGCTGACTTGGAGCCGCTCTGGCCCGAGCTCTCTGTGCTCTGGAGTACTCGAGTGGCTCGGGGCATGGCAGGGGAGGGCGCAGGGGGGCATGCCGATGCTGCCCCCTGCCTTATGGCGCCCCAGGGCTCATGCCCCATGCTGCCATACCCTCCCTCCGCCTCTGGTATGGGGTGACCAGATGTCATAACCACAAAGGAGGACACTACCCCCTAAAATGCAGGACATTCAAAAAAAAATGTAGGATGTTACAAAATAAAAGCTAAAAACATATAGATGGGTTCTGCAGTGTTGCCCTCCTTTATGGTTACCCAAGCAACCCACAACAGCCCCCTCTGGGGAATTTGGAGAGTGGCTGAAACCAGAAGAGGGGAGGCAGGAGGACCTCCTTGGTATTTGTATATTTTAATGCAACCCAACAACAAAGGAACAAACATGCAAGCAAGTGTTGCAGGCAGCCCCTCTTGACACGGGTCTGCCTCACAATGTAGGACATTCTGAAATGTACCCAGGACAGAAGGCTGAAATGTCGGTCTGGCCAACCTGACCCCTTGATGGGCCCCTGGCCAGGGCCCCAGCTTCCTGACCCCTGGAGCCCCCCTTGGCCCTGCCCCCCTACCCAGGAGTCCTGTCAAAGTGCATCGTGTTCCCAGTGCTGAAGGGAGGCCGGCCGAGTGCAGCCTTCAAGGGGGAAACCCTTTCGAGCTGCAGATCTCCAAGGCAAGGCCGCCGAGACGGCTTGTTTAAATCAACACACGTAAGAGGAGTCCCGGGGAAAGCGGTGGGCGGTGGAGGGGGAAGCGCTCGGCGCTGGCGGGAGCAGCTTGCGTCGCGCTCGATTCCTGCTGGAAAAACTGGCTCCGGCGTCTCGAGGCGAGAGAGCAAGCCTTGGCCTGCCACCCGAGGGAGGAGGCTGATCCAGCCAGCTCTCATTAGGCTTATTAAACCTGGCAATGATACAGACTATTACACAACGCGGCTCCGAGAGGCACCGGCGGCCCCTGGCAGCCGCTCGGCAGGAGCATTCATAACCTCAGCGGTTGTTCTGCAAGGAACAGGCCCTTTTCTCACAGCCATGCAAATGCCCCGTTCATCGTGCCTCCCCCCTCCCCCCTGGGACTGATTGCTTGCATGGGTTAGCAGCACTTAGCGCTCGCCAGAGCTCGTGCAAGCCCTCTATCGGCATAACTGGAGGGTGGGACAGACCCCTCTTGCTGGCTGCTGCTGGTGCTTGCCAGGGACAGCAGGGGCAACAGGGTTCGTATGTCTTTTCCCAGCTTGCAAGAGGGGATGCAGGCAAGCTGGAGAGAAGGAGTGGACGGACACGAGAGGGTGTTGGTCGACCGACGCAAGCCAACAGGGCCCCAGGCTTGTGAGCAGGGCCGGCTCTAGGAGCGGTGGGGCCCAATGTGGCGCATTCTTGTGCCCCCCCACCTTCCTCACAGGGGCCCCAAGAGGAACACTTGTGGTCAGTGGTGTCATTCAAATGATTTAGGAACAGGAACTCACTTTTGATTGGCACTTGTCGGGAACCTGGAACCAGCCACGGAGCCCGTTAGGATCCGGAACGCCCGTTCTGGTCCGTTCCCCCTGAATGACATCACTGCCTTTGCCCCCCTAGGAATCTGGAGTCGCTCCCTTTAACCCTCTGAGCATCGGCCAACCAAGAAGAAAAGCTCTTTGCAAAGGAATTGGGAGGGGGAGGAGGGAGAGTGAAGTGGGCGGAGTCAGCCCTGATTTTAACTAGTGGAACTGAGTTCCCCCGCGTTCTCCCTGCATGACATCACTGCTTGTGGTGCCATGTGCAAAGTGCAGCACCTGGAAGTAGTTGGTGGTGACATGATGACATTTGGGCTGTTTGGAGGCAGGGACAGGTGGGAGGGCCCAAGGTTAAGCTGCTGTGCGTGCCCCACTGATCTGCAGCCCATAGAGATCCTGGCAGCAGCAGCAGCAGCAGCAGCAGCAGCAGCAGATATGCTCACAGCACTGGTGCAGCCCCCCCCCCAAAATGTAGGCCCCAATGTGATGACATTGGTCACATTGGCCTAAGGCCAGCCCTGCTTGGGAAATTGCAGGAGGGCGAGGAGAGATTTGGGAGATGCCTTGCAGTGAAGGCATGGATATTATGCAATAGGGACCTGCCACACTGCCCTAGCACAACAGGTAGACGGTGGCAGCCACGTGAGCAAAAATGATGGGTTCCTAACCCTCCCCTTCCTATTCAGACCAAATCCATCTCAATTTCAGAGGAATCCTGAGGCTGTTGGGTGGCATCCTTTGCCAGTGCGACTGACTTCCTGCCATCGGCACATTTGTCTGAAACGGTGAAGCCTGGATGCAGCGCCGTCCCTCAGGTTTGGTTCCAGCCTGATCAACAGATAGGAACTCCGCCAGGTGTGGAATTCACAGCGAAATCCTTGTGCTCAGATGCCTACAGAGATAGCAAGGAGTCTGATCTCGCAACGCTTTCCAATTTGGTTTTCAACATAGGCATTATTCAGTGGAAGTGGCAGCTAGGTGATCTCGTTTGCTGCTCCGGCGAGGCTGTGAGTCTGAGTTCCGAAGAGCGCGTTCTGGAATGACAAAGAGGGAAGGGAGGAGAGGATTCGTGGCGTATTGGAAGGCAGTGGGGAGGGGCACAGCTGCAGAAATGGGGTCCCAGTCAGTGCTGATGATAGTGGATCTGTATGAGGATCAGCGGATCAGTGGTGGATGAGGGCCAGGCCAAGACCCCGCGTGGGCTTGAGGCAGCCCAACAATTGCTGCCTCCCTTGCAGCGTTGCCTGGTTAGGGCTACTTACCTTACAGCAGTGATCCTCAAACCTTTTAACATCGGGACTCAGTTTTTAAAATGATAATCTGTCCGGGACCCACCGGAAGTGACGTCATGGCTGGAAGTGCCTTCATTGTGACGCCAGAGCCTGCTGCTTTCCTGAGAATGCAGCCCTAAGTTGGGCTATTTCTCAGCCATTTTCCATTCGCAAAGTGAATCAGAAAGGAAAAAAAGCCTCTTTACAACCTTGACGCAAGCAAAACAGCCACACAGCCCTTCCCCTTTCCAGTATCCCATCTTCCCATATTTTTAATATGGCTGCTCTAGGTGCTTTGAGACCCACCTGAAATTGGCTCGGGACCCACAGTTTGGGAACCACTGCCTTACAAGGTTGTTGTAGTGATGAAATTGAGATGAAGTGAGAAGAACGGTAGGCTGTGGTATTGCCTGCCTTGATGCATCTTTATGAGTGTGTATGTGTGTGTAGGCACAAGACACACAGGATGCACCCATTCCCCACCAGAAAATGCACTTCTATAGCTGCAGGGGAGGAATGACTGCAATTTCTTAAAATATGGCCAGTGACTTGCTAGGGGCAACAAGAGCCAGGTGATGGAGGACAACCCCGTTGAAGAAACAATGTGCATCAGCTGTCTTGTGAAAACCTCCTTCACAAATAGACTTTGCCTTTTTAAACGAGGGATGATGGAAAGGGATGGTTTAGTAGAGGCAGGGCTCCTCTCAAGAAGGGCAGGCACTGACACCACAACTAGTGGAGAGGCAGAAGGGAAAACACACATCGAGGCGTCGTTCTTGGGAAGTGGCAATGCAAGGTCAGGCCCAGGGGGAAGCACAGGGAGTGCGCAGAACAAAAGGGCCCAGCAATCCGGAAGTGCATCTGGATTCATTTGTGCATTGCAAGTGGTGGTGTTCCTAGAGGGGGGCAAAATGCTAGGTTTTGCAGGAGCCTGAGCTCCTGGATAACTGGCTCCTCCCTCTCATCTTCATAGCCATTCGAGGCTCAGACAGCAAAGCCTCCAAGCCAGCTCTCCAAGCTGCAAATGGCTCTGGAGGCAAGGCGGAGGGGCTGTGTTACACAAGAGCTCAGGGTCCTGCAAGTCTTAGCATTTTGCCCCCCCCTCTGGGAAACCACTGTTTGCAAGCCCTCCCTGCCTGGCTGATCAGGGTGGGGGTGATTCCCTGTTCTTTCTTTCTTTCTTTCTTTCTTTCTTTCTTTCTTTCTTTCTTTC
>JAJKFI010000020.1:5078168-5095554 GCA_029204185.1 Lerista edwardsae
TTCTTTCTTTCTTTCTTTCTTTCTTTCTTTCTTTCTTTCTTTCTTTCTTTCTTTCTTTCTTTCTTAAGGAAAAACATGTCATGTTTCTGTTTGGTCAGGGTTTATACAGCGTACGTGTTCCAGTCCCCACAAATCACCCCCCCCCCCACAAACCCTCAATCAGACGCCCCCATAGTGCTGAGACTCAGATTCAATGCATACTTCTTGTAAGCTGTCATCCTGGTTCTCCCCTCTTATCGCAGCATCCATTATTCGTTGATAACATTCCTGTGGCACCATTATTACTAAGACTTTCAGGGCCGCATACAAGTGGAAACACACAATAGAAGTACAATAGAAGCAACAATAAAACAACCTTGCCACCCACACATCCGCATGCACTCATGCAAGCATGGAAGCAGCTATAACATCAGCAGAATGAATAAAATACAGATTAAAAACCAACAGGGCTGGCCCACTTGTTAAATCAGAGATCTTCAACCTTTTTCATCTCACAGCACACTGGCAAGTTGCTAAAAGTGTCAAGGCAGCTTTTTGACAATTGACAAGGCACACCATGCTGCTGCTGCTGCTGCTGGTGGGGTTCAGGATTGTGTTAGGATTGTGCCCTGAGAAATAATCCAACTTAATGCTGCATTACCTGGAAAGCAGCAGGCTCTGGCATCATAATGGTGGCACTTCTGGCCATGACATCACTTCTGGTGGGTCCCGGGCAGATTGTCATTCTAAAAAGTGGGTCCTGGCAGAGGCGGATCTACAGG
Organism: Lerista edwardsae; assembly: GCA_029204185.1. NCBI lineage: Eukaryota > Metazoa > Chordata > Lepidosauria > Squamata > Scincidae > Lerista > Lerista edwardsae. The sequence goes on from JAJKFI010000020.1 coordinate 5,078,930, forward strand.
GAGGGCAAAGCTCTAAGTGTTGCAAGAAGCCTTACCCTGTCATCTAAATCCCTCCTCTCCCTTGCTGCTGTAGCCAGTAAGCAACACCAAGATGTTGCTGTTCCCTGTGAGGATTGGCTAAAACGGTGCAGGAGAGGAGTGATTTCCACTGCAAGGTAAGGCTCCTTGCAACACTTAGAGCTTTGCCCTCCCTTAGATCTGCCTCTGGGTCCTGGTGCTAAAAGGTTTGAGAACCAGACCTTATTCCAAAGCATATTCGTGCGGAAGAGAGACATGAGCTACACCTGCCTCTGAATTTTGCCCATCTTGAGTGTGTCGGTTCCCATTTGGACATTCAAGTGGAAGTGCTAAAAGCCGAAGTACCAGGCAGCGCTTTGAGTAATAACGAAACGAAATTTAGCCAGAGGGAACGCTGGTCTAGAAGCATCCCTTAGGATCTCTAAAAGGATGTTGTAGCACTGGAAAAGGTGCAGAAAGAAAAGGACAACCATTATGATCAAAGTGAAGATAGGCTACGGAATTTGAACCTTTTCGTTTTGAGACTAAAAATGATAATTATGGGAAAGGCTTGCTAAGAGGCTTATGAAACAAATTGGCAGCACAATCCTATGCATGTCTACTCGGAAGTCTCAGAGTACAATCCTAACCTGAAGTTAGGCCAGCACAGTTAGGCCAGCAAAGTTTGGCCGGCACAAGGGCCACTGTAAAGCGCGCTTAGACCACTCTGAGAGTCAGGGAGGATGGCACATGTCCAGTGGCGTCATGCAGCCAGAATGCTGGGCGGGAGGAACGGGTGAGTGGCAGCCCGCCCGTTGCGTACTGCTCCGTTTCGCCGTCTTCCCCGCCCCCGCAGGGGCGGGGAAGACGGTGAAACGGAGCGGTACACAACGGGCGGGCTACCACTCACCCGTTTCTCCCGCCCAGCATTCCGGCTGCATGACGCCGCTGCACACGTCTGTGTGCTGGCCTCTCTGATTCCAAGAGTGGTCCAAACATAGTTTACGGTGTCCCTTGTGCCAGCCAAACTTTGCAGGCCTAACTTGTGCCGGCCTAACTCCACATTAGGATTGCGCTCTCACTGTTTTCAGTAGAGCTTATTTCCAGGAATGTGTGCATAGGATTAAGCCTGAAGTTCATGCCCTGCATGGAGAAAGTTTTTCTCCCTCTTTCATAGTACTACAACTTAAGATCACCCAATGAATGTTTTGCAGTAGATTCAGAATAGACAAAAAATACCTTGCACAGGGCCAACCCACCATGATGTCAACTGAGGCAGTTGTTGAGGAACACCCAACATAGTTTGTCTTCTTGCTTCACGCTCCTCCTGCAAGGCCCTGGAGTGGAAAAAGGAGAGGGGAAGAAAGGTGGGCTAGAATGTCTCGAATGTTCTAGCCCACCATTCTCTTCTCCTCCATACTTCCTCTTCTGTGTCCAGAACCCCATCTATAAATTGGAACTGCACCCCTTAGTGCATCGATTTTCAACATTTTTCATCTCACGGCACACTTGACAAGGTGCTAAAATTGCCAAGGCGCACCATCAGCTTTTGGCAATTGACAACCCACACCAGCTGCTGGTGGGGGCGGGGGGGGGGCTCACATCCCCCAATTGCCCTATTAATAAAAACTCCCAGAGCACACTTGTGAACCATTCGCGGCACACCAATGACAATGACATGACACATGGGTTAAAAACTGTTGCCCTAGAGTATCATCCATGCACCATTGCAGGGTCTCTCTCATTGGTGTGGGTGAGGGGATTACCTGCCATTGCTTATTGCTGGCAATTAAGGGAACCCAGTAGGGGGCCCAGCCAGCCCAGGAATTTGCCCTCAGGCCTCCAGCAACTTGTTGTCGGCACAATTGCTGTTGTCTGTGGTCTGTCTGTTGTCTGGGGGGCTACAATCCTATCCACATTTTCCTGGGAGTAAGCCCCAGGGAGTAAGCAGGGAGGTGGTGGCGCAGCGGGTTAAACCGCTGGTGCTGGGCTTTCCGACCAGAAGGTTGGGAATTCAAGACCGCGCAACGGAGTGAGCTCCCATTGCTTGTCCCAATTCCTGCCAACCTAGCAGTTTGAAAGCATCTAAATGCAAGGAGACAAATAGGGACCACTTTGGTGGAAAGGTAACGGCATTCCGTGCACTACGGCGTAGAGTCATGCCGGCCACATGACCATGGAAGCTTGTCCTTGGACAAAACACCAGCTCTACAGGCTTTGAAACGGAGATGAGCACCGCCCCCTACAGTTGGTCACGATTAGACCATCCGGTCGTGGGGAAAACTTTACCTTTACCTTTAAGCCCCATTGACTATAATGGTACTTACTTCTGAGTAGACATGTATAGCCTTGGACTCGGGGATAGGTGCCTTCCTCCTTAGCTGTCCTCTCTTCCTCTGTGTAGGGAAGGGTTGGCGCTCAATGCAGAGCAGCCGTCTTGCAGGCAGAGATTCCCAGATTATCCTCTCTGGTATCCTCAGCTGGGGCTGGGGAAGTCCTCTGCTGGACTTCATACCCTGAAGAGCTGCAGCCTGCTAATGCAGGCAGCACTGAACTGGGTGGACCAATGGCATGACTCATAGACAGCAGCTTCATACGCACTGTGCTGTGCTGGAGAAGCCAGCCAGCGAGAAGCACAATACAAAGAGTGAAAGCTGAACAGGGAAATGGCTCTATTTTAACTAATGGCTTTGCAGTAATTTGCAAACAGGAGATGGGAGCAGGCATAAAAGCAGCACCCTTTCCATATCATACAATGGGGCAATTGTCTGTCTAAGCCGGCAGCCCTACAGCCCTGTGGCTTTGGAGTGGATTTCCAGAAGGCCTTTTGTGTGTGGCTTGATAAGCTCCAGGAGCTTCCTTCCACCAGGGGTCAGAGGGCCGTTAGCAGTGGGGGGTTTCGTGACTGACGCATACAAGGTGAGTCTGGTCCGTGGGGGTCTGACGCTCCCGGCTCTGAAGCACAGGAAGAAGCAACTCCCGTGCATAATGAACTAGGTGACCTTCGCAATAGATTTTATTGTCATGGTGCTTTATTGGTTTGCAAGCCTCTCCTAGCGTGGGAGAGACAGGGCAGGCTGATTTAAATAAAGAAATGTCACTTCCAGCACTGCCACTCTGGAATGCTACAAGCCGGGAGTTTGGTGTGGGTGGGGTACACCTCTCCCTTTCCTAGGCCCCCTACTCCTTACCCAGGGGTGATCCACCCCGGTTCAATGTTCAATGGGTAGAACATTGAGAGTGCGATCCTAACCTGGAGTTCAGCCGGCATAGTTAGGCCAGCAAAATTTGGCTGGCACAAGGGACACTGTAAAGTATGTTTGGACCACACTCCAAGTCAGAGGGGCCAGCACACAGACGTGCGCACACAGATTGCACCCTGAAAGTGGTTATGCATGCTGGCCATGGCTTTTGCTGTGCTAGATAATCCAAGATAACACTGCACTAATGGCTCCTAATGGCTCCCTGATGGTAGGATGGGCAATAATATTCTTGCTTGCCAGACCACCAAGTAGCCAGATCCAAAGCTGGCAGATATTTGATGGCAGATATTGAGGGGGGTGGAGGAGGAATCTGATGCTCACTTTTGCAGCTGTGCAAATGCCTAGCAGTTGCCTTTGTGGCAAGTTCTGGTATAGATCTGGGATCACTCAAATGCAGGCATTGAGAGCGCAATCCTAAACTGGAGTTCGGCCGGCATAAACTAAGCCGGCGAAGTTTGGCCTGCACAATAAAGTGTGTTTGGACCACTCTTGGAGTCAGGGAGGATGGCACCTGTCTGTGTGCTGGCCTCTCTGACTCCGAGAGTGGTCCAAACATACTTGACGGTGTCCCTGGTGCTGGCCAAACTTTGCTGGCCAAGCTTATGCCGGCCTAACTCAGTTTAGGATTGCACCCTGAATAACGTTTTGCCAGCCATCCAAAAATGGTTGTGTCATGTGCGGGATCTGATTTGAAAAATGAGGACTCTTCAGCAGCAAAACCGTGACAACAGTTTAGTCAGTGGTGTTATGCTGCCGGAACTCTGGGCGGGACATCTGGGTGATCGACAGCCCGCCCGTCGCATTCCGGAGCGTTACACCGTTTGCGTAACCAATTACGCCGCTTGCGTACGTTATGCAAACGGCATAACACTGCGGAACGTGACGGGCGGGCTGTCGATCACCCAGATGTCCCGCCCAGCATTCCGGCAGCATAACACCGCTGAGTTTAGTGCCCTCTCTTGTTGTGTCACAGTGGCCAGCATGAAAGTGGGGATCGCTCGCAGGGAAATGGACACCATCCTTCCTTAAGGCTGCCCCTGCCCCTGCCTTCTTGCAAGCTGATATATCACCGTAAGCACCACAAATAGGAGAGACAGGAAATCGCTTCTGATCCTAATCATGGCGGTGGATTGAATGAAGCCGGTGTGCCTAGCTCAAACGGCTAATCCGTGAGTTTACAGCCAGAATGCTTAATCTTTCTTTATGTACGGCATAGAGGTTTGCTGTAACTAGAGGCTCCAGCCAACATAAATAGTTTCTGTCAATGTGTTTTATTGGAGTACATCAAAGAGAGATCAATATAGAGTTTTCAAAAGGCCAACTGACTTGCAGGGAGAGAGAGAGCGAGAGCGAGTGAGCGAGAGAGAGAGAGAGAGAGAGAGAGAGACAGAGAGAGACAGAGAGAGAGAGAGCGCCAAGTAATCCAGCATCTAAGATGGAACTCTGCAAAACTGCCAAAATCAGATTCAGAAATGACCTATGGACCAGGCAAGGCCATAAGGTCAGTTCTGCCTCCTTGCCAATAGCAGTCAAAGTATTGATCACTAAACACACAACCTTCACTCATGCAGTTTTATTGTAAAAGATTCCCCCCTAACCCACAGAACCCACAACTACTTTTTGGAACTCACCACCACAGGCTGCAAGAAAGGCTACAAGAAACTAAAACCATGGATGCCAAATCAGGGGGTACCGGGGGCACACCTGTCGACCACCTGAGCTCCTTGGAGGAAGGATGGTCTGAAAATGTGAAAAATAAACATGCCCATGATATGTTATATTATGGGGTGGGCAACGTGGGGCTTGCGAGCTCTCAGTAGCTCTTGGGGTGATTACCCGTAGCTTGCGGCCTGCTTCCTTGCTCTAGCTATTTTTTTATTTAAATATAGGGATTCTGTATTTAAATTCTGGTATTTAAACCAGGACCACTGAGGCTGTATTTATTAATGATTTGCTGCCGCTGCTGTGTGTGTGTGTTGCTTCTTGGAAGGATCCCTGCTCTGTTGCCTTGCTCTGGTGATTTTTTCCCCCTACAGTTTATAGGAGGATCACAGAAGCTCTTCACCTAAGTAAGATTTTGCTAAGTAAGAACATAAGAAGAGCCCCACTGGATCAGGCCAAAGGCCCATCTATTCCAGCTTCCTGTATCTATTCCTGTATCTATGGCACCTGGCCCACCTGGCCCACACAGGACAACAGGCTGCACTCCCTTGCACCTGGCATTCTGAAGTAGCCTACTACTAATGTAAGGAGGTTGCACCACACATTATGGCCAATAGCCCACAATGGACTTTTCCTCCAGAAATCTGTCCAATCCCCTTTTAAAGGCACCGGGATTAGATGCCGTCACCACCTCCTGTGGCAAGGCGTTCCACAAATTAAGTATCTCACGTATATCTGATGGTTGTCTAATGCTGTTATATTAGATACCATTGCATGGATTCCAAGGGCACTGCTTGATGTGCTCTTCATAGCACCGGAGTGTATTACTGCATAGCTACAGAAAGGTTGGGTTTCCCTCCATTAGCGTTATGATGGAGGCGCCGGGAAAATAGAGGCGGTCAAGTGATGGATGACAATATCAAGTGAAGCCCCAGTAAAGAGTGAGTGAAGAGTCTTGGACTCAACTGTGTCTGGAAGAGCCACAACCCTTCCAGGCACAGCATTCTCATGAAACCAGTATTTACGGCTCAATCCTACCTGCTACAGACATCATTGTGCAAACTCTTCTAATGGCGCTGACGGCCATAAATCCATCAGCACCAGTCATAAAAGGTACTCTGGTATTGTGCTACTCAGCGGCCTGCCAGGGTTGCTGGCGGGAAGGCTGGCTAACTCATGTTTGTGGAATGATGCTTAAGACCAGGGTCACATGACTGCGTTACCACTGCAATGCACATCCTCTGGTAGCGAACGAGTGATGTCAGTTCCAAAGTGCCAGTCTGGATGCAACCCGCAATGGAATTCAGGCAAAGGCAACTTGTCATGAAAGCATAAGAATTATAAGCTTGAACCTTTCCTTTCAGTGGTGAATTTGGAGGCAATAGGCTGAAGGTAGGGTGTGAAGCAACCAGGCATCTGGGCCATGAAGTACAGGTATGATCTCGGTATCCACAGATCCAGCATCTGCAGATTTAACTCTCTGCAGATGCCAGCAGCTATCGGGGTTGCCATTTAAATGCCTTCAAAAAAGGCAAAAAAAATGTGCCAAATTACGGTAAAACGTCTTACCTTCGCACGGTCAAACAGTGCAGTTTCCAAGCATCTCAGGGCTAAGAATAGCACTAATGACCTACTTCCGGGTCATGCGGAAGTTCCTGGCTCCTCCCACTGTTGCCCCAGAATTCATCCATGCATAACCTCCCAGCATCCCAGGAACCTCCCCATGACCCGGAAGTGGGTCATTAGTGCTAGTTTTAGCCCTGAGTTTGGCAGCTGCGTGGTTTGACCACAGGAAGGCAAGCAATGCTATTTTTGCACATTTTTTGGAGGCATTTTAAGTGGCATTTTGCACTTTTTTCCCTTTTTTTGAAGGCATGTGAAGTGGCAAACTCCTGGTATCTGTGGATTTTGGTAACCGTGGGTTGGAGCCAGAATGGAACTCCTGCAGATACCAAGGTTGCATTGTACAAAGATTTTGCTTCTGATGAAAGAAACAAAGAGATGAAATACACAAGGTGCCCAAGTGAGTAAATCCAGGGCTTCCCAGAACTTCCTGGTACCTGAAGTGGCTACCAAATACCATCCATCATGCTCAGTGGTGGGATTCAAATAAATTAACAACCGGTTCTATGTCCTTCAGGGCGGCTGTTGCCTTTCTTGCCTCTCCCAACCTAAAATTAACAACCGGTTCTGCAGAACTGGTGAGAACTGGCTGAATTTCACCACTGATCATACTGTGCCTTCTTTTCCTTCAGGTTTTTTTTTGGAGTCCAAAGGAAAAGGGGAATGGAGAGGAAGAAGTCTGGAAAAGAGGAGAGTGGTGGGCTAGAGTTAGGGCTACCAGATCTAAACTGGGACAGAGTGCCTATACCTTTAAGCATTGTAGAGAAGAGGGAATTTGGGCAGGTGCAGCTTTTGAAACCCTTCCCTTCCTGCTCGAATTCCCTTTTAAAGGTATAGGCCCTCTGTCCCTGTTTGGATCTAGTAACCCTAGCTAGAGTGCCTCTTACTCTCTAGCCGACCAGTCTTCTCTCCATCACATTTCCTCTTCTGCTCCACTGCCTCTTCCTTTTAGAAAATAGGGAGCGACAGGAGGAGTGGTGGAGACAGGTGGAGGTGAGCAGCAGATAGCACCACCCACCTCCTGCGGTGTCTTCCTCAGGTAGCCTCAGGGATAGGACAGCCCTGTTAAGTTCAAATTCATGGTTTTGAAATGAAAGGTTCTGACAACTAAGGAGGAAGGAGGGGTGGCCAGGAAAACAGAGGCCCAAGGAGACTTGTGTCTCCAGGCTAATTATGGAAAATGTGCACTGCTTTACCCAAATCAGGAAGTGGATTTTGTTTTCCTAAGACCCGCCATAGAATGCTGTGTGAACCGGGCCACCTCCTCATTGCAATTTTCTGTAATAGCTCACATTGTAATAGCAAACCAGAACCACCACACTGACTCAGCCAGGACCGGTTTAAAAGCTCGCACTCACTCAACATCCTCGACCGAGGCCTGCCCGAGGAGACAGGGTGGCTGTCACTTTTAGGACAGACACAAGGAAGCACTAACTTCACACACGGCACATAATTAATTCAGAGAATCTGCTGGCACCAGAAGTGGTGACAGCCACGGAAGCAGATGGCTTGGAAATGGCAGTAAGGGAAATACACGGGGAACAGGTCCGTCAAATGGCTATTAAATGTGATGGCTAAATGGAATGTCAGAGAACACTTGAGGCGGTGCAAACAGGGCCAGCCCATCCATAAGGCCACCTGAGGATGCCTGCCTGTATCTGCTTGTCGTCCTTGTTAGATTCCTTCCTCTTCCTCCTAGATTTCAAAAGGAAGAGAAGAGGAAACCTGGAGGAGATGAGGGTAACAGTAGCATAGCTACAGAGGGGTGGCGTGGTATTTCAGGAGCTGCAACACACCATGGAAGTGGCCCCTCCTACCTGCCGTCAGAGCCACTACAGGTGGTGATGGCAATATGCACTCCATGTTGCCATCGCCACCTGCAGTGGCTCTGACGGCAAGTAGGAGGGGCTGCTTTCACAGTACGTTGCAGCTCCTGAAGTATTTACCACACTGCCCCCTGTAGATACCCTACTGGAGGGGAAAGTAAATATTATCCTCTTTTCCACACTTATTCTTCAATTACATTCCCCTCTTCCTTTTTAAATAAGGGGTCAGAGTGGGGGAGCAATAGAGGTGACCAGGCAGATGAAGATAGCGAGACTCTCAGAGCACAATTCTAAACTGGAGTTAGGCTGGCATAAACTAAGCCAGCAAAGTTTGGCTGGCACAAACGTTTTGTGTTTGCAGGGCCGGCTTTAAGCCAAAGTGATCAATGTCGTCACATTGGGCCCCGCGCATCAGGGGCCCCCGCACTAGCAGGGTGAGCATATTGCCTGTGGCTGCAGCTGGGATCTCTATGGGCTGTAAGTCAATGGGGCGAGCAGAGCAGCTTTACCTTGGTCTCTCCCACCTGCCTCTGCTTCTGAACAGCCCAAAATGGGCCACCTGGAAGCAGTTAGTGGTGATGTTATGATATCACCTCCAACTATTCCCGCATGCCATGCTTTGCGTGTGGCACGAACAGAGCTCTTCTTGGTGAGTGGGGGCCCCCGCATGGAGGGGTGGGGGCCCCACAGGAATGCCCCCACATTGGGCCCCACTGCTGCTAGAGCCGGCCCTGCATGTTTGGACTACTCCCGGAGTCACGGAGGATGGTGCACGTCTGTGTGCTGGCCTCTCTGACTCCGAGAATGGTCCAAACATATTTTACGATGTCCCTTGTGTTGGCCAAACTTTGCTGGCTTAGCTTATGCCGGCCTAACTCAGTTTAGGATTTGCGCCCTCAGAGATTAGATAGCAGAAAGCCATCATGACAAATGCAGTTGCTACTTGTCCCTGCTGTCTTATTTTTTAGCCATCAGCCCCTCCCACGGCACTTAATGCCACAAATATAATGTGCTGCACAAAGAACTAATTGCTTTTTTCAGTCATGCTTGTCTGTGACAGCAGCACAGCAAAGGACCGTGGGATATAGTAAAAACAGAGCGATTTCTTGCAACAGAGCAGCCTTCATGAGCTGGAGAGCCAACCTGTTTCTGCCAGGTGCATCCAATGAAATATGCCCTCACCCACCCAAGCCAATGACACAGTCGCTTTGAGGCCAGAAGCTCTGAGGCCAGAAGTGTCTTTGTTGTGTTTGCAGTTCAGTGCAGAGATCAGGCCTATCAAAGGATGCACCTCTGTCTTGGTGGGACTTTCACGGCAGCAAAAGAGCAGTTCCTTGAGTTTGCTGCATGGCTGATCGCAGTTTTTTCTAAGCAAGTAGCAGGCGTCCATAGCAATGTATGGGTGTGAGAGCTGGACCATACGAAAGGCAGAGCGCCGAAGAATAGATGCTTTTGAATTGTGGTGTTGGAGAAGGCTCTTGAGAGTCCCCTGGACTGCAAGGAGATCCAATCGGTCAATCCTACAGGAAGTCAAGCCTGATTGCTCCCTGGAAGGACAAATCCTGAAGCTGAAGCTCAAGTACTTTGGCCACCTCATGAGAAGAGAGGACTCTTTAGAAAGGACCCTCATGCTGGGAAAGATTGAAGGCAAAAGGAGAAGGGGGCGGCAGAGGATGAGATGGTTAGATAGTGTCACCAAAGCAATGCACATGAATTTGGGTGCACTCTGGAAGCTAGTGGAGGACAGGGAGGCCTGGTGTGCTGTGGTCCAGGGGGTCTCAAAGAGTCGGACACGACTCAGCAACTGAACAACAAAGCAGGCCTCCAAGTGTCTCCTGCTTAGAAGTCCAGAGATGCTCCCCTGAGGATGGTGGTAGCTCAGTGGTCAAACACTGCTTTGCATACAGACGAATTAACCCCCTGGCATCTCCTGGTAGGTTAGGGAAAGATTCCCATCTCAAACCCTGGCAATCAGCATAGCTAGATAAACCAACAGTCTGATTCAGGAGAAGGCAGCTTCATATGGGCAGGGGCATTTTCCTGTTTTTAAGATAGTGGCAATGAATGACCTCTCAGCACAACAAGTGCTGCAAGTGTTTTGAAGAGACACTAGTATGCTGTGTTTCTCTCTTTGCTGCCACATTTGTACGCCATCCTTCCTCTAGGAAGCTCAGTGTGGCATGCACGAGGTTATTTAATTGTCTTCTCACAACAACCCTGCAAGGGAGGTAAGCCAAGGGAGAGTGACTTGCCACCTACTGAACATCATACATCAGCATCCTAAACTGGAGTTAGGCCAGCATAAGCTCAGCCAGCAAAGTTTGGCCAGCACAAGGGCCACCATAAAGCGTGTTTGGACGACTCTCAGAGTCAGGAATGATGGCTCACACACACGTCTGTGTGCTGGCCTCTCTGACTCCAAGAGTGGTCCAAACATACTTTACGGTGTTCCTTGTGCTGGCCAGACTTTGCTGATTTGGCTTATGCTGGCCTAACTCAGTTTAGGATTGCGCCCTGAAACTGGATTTCTTTCAACCAAATACTCTGGTAGTTTTACCACAGCCTCGTCATCAAGGAGGCTCCTTCATTTGGGTTTCCCCAGGTCCAAGGAGGACAGGGGAAGCTAAGCTAACCTAGAACCAACCTCACTAAGAGGGTGTGTTGCTGAACTCTGTATGAGCTCAAGCAAAGCAGGAGCAGACATCCATAATTGAGCATTATTATTAGTGGGGGAGAGAGAGAGAGAGAGAGAGAGAGAGAGAGAGAGAGACCCCTTGACTGCCTGGGTCCAGTTTTTCACCAAGAATTTATTCTCAGCACACTGAGAAGGTCCTTTGTTTTGTATGGTGGAAGAAAAAAAAAGATTAGACATATTCTTTTCCCATTGCAGAATTGTTTTATGCAAATCACTAATGAGGAGATTTGCATATTTGTAGCTGATTTGCATGAAGCTATAAACTTGGCGGAGGCTGCAGTTGTTTTTAATGTGTGATTTTAGTGCTGTCACACCGACAGGCCTGGTGAATTAAAACTTGCGTTTCTCAGCAGGGCAGCAGTCAGGCAAGCTTCCCGCAGGCCCACCTGCCCCACCGATCCCTCTTTCCCAGGAGCGAACCTTCCTATTACTGCCCCTATTTGGCCGCCTGGAGCGATCTGGAGGATGGCTTCTAAAAATTCTGTCGGCGTGAGCTGCTGTTCTTCCACGTTTCAGCCATTCCTTGCGGACTCAGGACGTTAAATCTCCATGTAGGCGTCAAATACATCTTGACTGTAGAGCACGTACATGCAAATGCATGCACAGGAATGCAGAGGCATTGTACAGTGCGTAACCTGCCATTTCATTCATTGCAGTTGGAGAGGCGCATTTTCCCTGGTCTATCTTGTACCAATGGAACTGCCCCCCCCCCTCTCTCTCTCTCTCACACACACACACACACACAGAACATCTGAAGTCATACTTGGCATACAGGAGCAAAAAATGCTGTGAGCAAAATATGACTTCATGCACCTTGCAGCTTGAACCGTGCTTCAGTGACAGCGTATATGTTTTGCATGTTTGAAGTCCAATTCAGGGGTATCAGAAAGGGGGGGGGACATCCGTTTTTGATATACTGGAGAGCTGGCTTTGCTGACCAGTCAGGTACTGGATTAGAAGTGTGATTGAACTCCACCCTTTACAATTATGTTCATAAAACGAGATAGATTGTGGATCTTGTACATTGTTTGCTTAATTGCAGATTAGATCGAGCTTTACTAGACAGACTGATTCAACTGTTTGCTTGTTTGTTGGAAAGAATCCACCACCCTGGGGCACTGGGAACTTGCGAAAGTCTTGGGCACCTGCTTCCATGCTTTTAAAGAAGCAGCTTCCAAAGGATTGTCTGTCTGTCTGTCTGTTGCAGCAAAAAACAAAAACAAAAAACCACCTGAAAGACTGAGCTTAATAACACCATTTTCTACCAATGATGCATTAGAACAACGTTGGTAGAAAAGCTATCTCCAGTGCACCATTGGTAGAAATTTAATAAGACTGGATTATTTCAGCAGATGCTCTTATGGTCTGCAGTTCCTGACACTGGAAGCACGAGGCAAGAAACCTCATGAGTGTGCTCTTTGCAACAGATGTATGCACCTGAATATCTGTACCTTTCACTGCATGAGAAGCCCACCTTAGAATCAGGGCACTTTCACTTTTAAAAACCAACAGCCTGATGAGGTTTTCCTTCATGCTGCACGAAATGGACGTGATTTGGTCTGGGACGGCTCAGTCATCATCCCAGGTCATAACAGCATTGAATGATTCTCAGAATGTATTGATCTGGCCCCTGGCTTCTCACCCTGCTCTTTTTGCAGGCCTTTACACAACATGTGAAACACAGCAGCCCCCCTTACTTTGCTTCTTCCTCCACTTGACTCTTTAAACAAAGCAGGAAATGCATAGCATGCTGGGAGCAGTCCCAGTGTATGCCTAGCCACACTCCCTGCAGAAATGCTGAGAATTTGTTAGCATTCATTCATTCAAAGATAGATATGCACAGAAATGACTGTTGGGGCAATATGGTGTAATGAATGTGTATGCAAGGAATTGGGGTTTGGGTTGTAGTGGACGGAGCTACAGTCCCCTGAGAGCAGTGGTTCCCATTTAAGTGGCAGCTCCCTTATCCTACTGGGCCATTAGCCGTGGGTCTCCATTAGGGCTACAGCCCTATGCATCGTTTAGGGCAGCAGGCTTTTTGCAAGGATTCTTCTGTGACTCCCTTGGCTGGTTTCCGTAGCTTTCTGGGGAGCCACAGTTCACAGTTTGGAAACCACTTCCATAAAGGATCAGGTCCACAGTTTGCGGTTACCATTATTTATTTATTTTATGTTGAAGAATTTATATCCCGCCTTTCCCATGCTGAAGCAAATGCCCAAGGCGGCTTCCATGGGCAGGCTAGTCTAAACCACCATTTTTCAATGGAGTTTTTACAAATATCCCGTATTCTGCGATACACCGAATCCTCAGTCCCAGATGTTGCCTTCATAGTGTGGTTCTCTCCTCTGGCCGTGTGACATCGAGCTTCAGCAGGTGATTGTAAGTCCATCCTGGACAGGTCCTTTAAGGTTGTACTCCATTCTTTTGCCGGCTGGCCTTCTCACCACATTCCTGCACTAGCTAATCAGCTCCACAGTGACTCCGTTCTGCCACAACAGGTACTGCAGCTTGCCACAGCCTGGCATTCTGTCTCCCATCCAAAAATAGACCACAGATGATCCTTCTTAGCTTCAGGCAGTACCAGCAGCTCAACCATCAGTCTATACCTCCTGCATTAGATCTGTAAGACTTGCAGTTGGACACCCAAGAGTCCTGCAACTGATGTCACTTTTTCACTAACTTCAGTTGGCATGGAAGCTCCAAAACATAGCAGGTGGCAGGTGGCCACAGTTATGCATGAGCCTTGATTATATCCAAAGTAGACTCTTCAGGAGAGCTTAACATTCAGAAAATCTAGGGCGTAATGCTAACCTTGCGTCGCACCATTGCACAGCGCTGTTGTGCCAGACCAGCACTGTTGCAAACGTGCCGTAAGGTGCATCTGCACCATGGATTCAGTTGCTGGGCTGGCGCAATCAGCAGCACCTGCTCACGGGTGCCACCATGCCCGTCAGCTGCACCAGTTGAGCATCAGTTTAGGTGGCGCAGGGCTGCGCCAAGGGCGAGCCAGAGGTGGGCGGGAGGTGTAGTGCAGGGGCACCATGGGTGGAGACGGAAGACGGCCGTTGGGCCATATCCAAACCCCCCCCCCCCCCGTCCCCAGGCTGGACGGCCCCAATCCAGGCTGCTCCTGTCTGCATGGACTTGTGCCTGCTATTTTGCTGGCACAGATCAGAGCAGCCCCATAGGACTGGCTGGGTCTTATCCCAGGACAAGAGGACTTTCATCCCTTTTCCCAGTGGTGGTATCTAAAGTGGGAGGAACCGGAACGCTGGGCGGGACTTACGTGTCATTGGCTGCCCATCCGTTTGGTTCCGCCGCCTGCCCACCCGCCGCGCAGGCTGCCCTGGCCTCAGAGGGGGTGCCTGCTCGCCGGGGGGGACGGGTGGGGGGCGCACCGGGTGCCTGGGCGAGCAGCGGTGGGGCGCGCCAACCGGGGGCAGCCCGCACGGCGGGCGGGCAGGTGGCGGAACGGAACGGACGGGCTGCCAATCAACCGTACGTCCCGCCTAGCGTTCCGGTTCCTCCCACTTTAGATACCACCACTGCCTTTGCCCCATACTGAGCTGCTGCCGCCTCCAAAAGTTAGGATGTAGCCCAGGTGAGCCGGCCTACCTATTCCAGTGCAGGTTAGGATAGCGCGCCTAATCTCAGCCTGCAAGAGGATAGTAATGGGAACATTACTTCCCATACCAAAACTAGCTCATGCATGCACATGGAGACATGCGTGCATCTTCCCTTCCTCCTATTGTCACAAAGTGAACAGAGATTTATTTCTGCAATAAGAATTTCACTGAAAGATTTATTTATTTTTCTTAAAGAGAGAGGGGAACGTTACTAATTATGTTTTTTAACAGTTAATGAAACATAATATTTAATTTAAATAATTGCAGGCACCTGCCCTGAGAGCACGATCCATTTCCAGTGATGGATGCTTCTGCGCTATTCCCCTGTTGCCTTGTTGCCTTGATCAGTTAGATGACAAACGCACCTCACATTTCCCACGCTCCGCAGCTTCACACATGAGGAGATAAAATATGTTCTCTTGCTCTCCCCATGAGCAACTCCTACCCTCTTAGCAGAGTAATGACCTCACCCTGCCACCGAGGGACTTGCGCACTCTTTGTGTTCAATGCTGGGCTGGAATATGTGTTGGAATGGAAATTTTGCATCGGACCGTGCCAGAGAGCTATAATGTGCCAGAGGCAGGACAGTCAGTCATGCAGCCATCGGGAGAGCGGCAGGGTAAGTACAGCAGGCACTTTAACATACTGTGCTCACCCTTGCTGCTGGAGCCATTTAGGGCAGTGCTGCTGTTCACACGGCACATTGCAGCACCTGCTGTACTTATTGCACCACCTCCCCCACCTATGCTTTTGGGGGCACAATCCGAAGCTCCGCTGGAACAGGCATCCCAGCTCCACCCCCTTCCTGGGCTGGCCCACCTTCTGGCCCACCTACCCACTGCCCAGAAACACCCTCTCTCCCACCCAGAAATGCCCGTGCACCAGCCGCACTCAGCTGGCTCAGGAGTGTCGTGCCACCAGCTTTGGCTGGCTTTGCTGAGCCAACGCTATTGCCCTCCACTGGCGCAGCACCTGGGGGCATTTCCCCCCCCCCCCGAGACTACAGGTAGGACCACCACTGCAGGGCTGACATATGGGGGTGTTGTTGGGCCAGAGCCCAGAGAAGTGCCCACTGCTGATTCCTGAGACCACATCTGTGGTGTGGATCTCCCCAGATCTCCAGGTGACTGAGGTGGTGTACCAAATGCCCTCCCCCCACCCAGAGTCATATCAGTTGACTCTGCTGCTCTTCTTTATCTCCCACTGTGGATTTGAAAGGGAAAGAGCAATGGAATGGAAGAGCGGAAGAAAAGAAAATGAAGGGATAGAGTGTTGGAGATGCTCTAGCCTACCACTCTCTTCTTTCCACACTTCCTATTCTGCTCCATCTCCTTATGGAACCCACAGAGCCGGGGAGGATAAGCTCTGGAAGTGGAAGACCTCCTCCAATCTGCTACCAGGATGGCCACCTCATTTGGCCAAAAAGGGTGGGCTTTCCCTGCTCATTGCCATTGTGTCGTTTGGCAGTGGTGGGCTCTTTCTCACCGCCCATTCAGGTTGGAGGGTATCCATGGAAAGCACTATGCAGAGAACTCTCTGAAATCTGGAGACAGAAAGAGAAGCGCAGAATTGGTGGGATGAGGAGGACAATTGGACCCATTAAGTCGTTCAGAGGTGTCATCACACAAGCTTTGAAACGACAGTGGCCCTTTTTTCAGGCAAAATGTGAATCCTCCATAGCTCGAAAGACGGAGTGAATTTTTGCCTGCTGCTTTCGGTTTAGACAAAAAGCAGGAATGGCTGCTTAATTAGATTTTTTAGCTTGGCCAGAGGCAGGAAGGTCTTGCTGGTTCTCGGGTTACAGGGCTGCCAGAGTAAAACAACGGGGAAAGTATTAATCCTCACATAAAGCCATTTTGCTTTTGGGTGAAATCTGCAAGAGGCAGAGAGAGAGAGAGAGAGAGAGAGAGAGAGAGAGAGAGAGAGAGAGAGA
>JAJKFI010000020.1:5095564-5115211 GCA_029204185.1 Lerista edwardsae
AGAGAGAGAGAGAGAGAGAGAGAGAGAGAGAGAGAGAGAGAGAGAGATGTCAAAAAAGAGCTAGGCTTTAGCTAAGAGCTATATTAAATTTATGAAGCTTGGCAGGTATTATTCAGATTCAAAAGTGAACTGAGTCACATTACCTAGTGCATGGAAGATGACACAATGGAAAGATCTGAAGCTCAGACCTCATCCCCTGGCCCTTGGTGGGCTGGGTGGATGGTATTCCTTTTGCTGGTTTCCTTCTTTTGCTTCCTCCTGTTATTGCTGCAAAAATCTAATTTGGATGGCCAAAGATCACATTTTTCATTGCAGGTTCAGGTCTTGGTGACTGTCCTGCTTCAACAAGAATAGAGTTTCCTTATTTTTGGAAAGTGTAGTAGCAGGCTTCTTTGTGGCACCGTGGTATGCCTACAGGGGTGGGGACAAAACGCTAAGTGTAAACAGCAGCTTTTCCCTGTCCTTCAGAGCCATTCGCAGCTCAGAGAGGCTTTGCTCTTGGAGCCACAAATCATTCTGAAGGGGAGGGGGAGGGGCAGCATTACACAGGAGCTTAGGCTCCTGCAACATTTAGTGTTCCCCCCTGTAGAAATACCAGTATTGTGACACAAGATCACTCCTTACAAAAATCTCTGCATTACACTTTGTGCCACGTTGTATTCCTCACTTGGCAGTCACCAGAGGTGCACCCCTCCCTGCCATCAGAACTTGCAAGTGCAATCCTAACCTGGAGTTAGGCCGGCACAGTTAGGCTAGCAAAGCTTGGCCATCACAAGGGCCACCATAAAGCGCCTTTGGACCACTCTCAGAGTCAGGGAAGATGGTGCACCCTGGCCTGTCTGTGTGCTGGCCTCTCTGACTCCGAGAGTGGTCCAAACATACTTTATGGTGGCCCTTGTGTGGGCCAAATTTTGCTGGCCTAACTGTGCCGGCCTAACTCCAGGTTAGGAATGCACCCTGAAACACTTATCTGAAAACCAAAGCATAGTACATGTTTTCACACAAGTTTCACACAGTACATGTGTTCACACAAGTAATTTCATTTAGCAGAGCAGAGGATCAGCACAGAACGACAACCAAGAAGGTTTAATAGTAACAAGAGGCGCCCTGCCTTAAGCGTTAATGCTCCTGAGGTGAAGCCAGTGGGCGGGCTTAGCCACCATGTTGGTTAACTCAAAACAATCCTCATTCCAAGCATTTCAGATTGCTTTGCTCGTACTGTTTAGGATTGAATAGTTTATTCCTTAAATAAAAACTTACGAAAATAAAAACATGTGATCATGTAGACACATTATTGGTAACCTTATTATGATGTATATGCAATTACAAGGTTAAATTCCTCATAATAATATTACTGAACATACCTGATGAAATGCTACTTGCTGTCTATTTAAACTCAGATTGCACTATTTTGACAGACTTTATTGAAATCTACACAAGCAAAAATAAAACGGTCATGCCCCATAAAAAAAATTCTGATAATGTTCAGAATTTCATAAATATTACAGTAGAAAATGAAAGGCGGAAAAATAAAGTGTGAACGGGAAGGAAAGAAAAAAAAGGGGAGGGTGGGCAAAAATTAGATAAATATATAGGAAAATTACATTAAAATCTCTTCAGAACACAAGTAGTTGTCAATATGAGAGTAATTCTTTTTTACTTCTCGACTATTAAGAGTATTTTTTTAAACTTCTCCCCCCCCCATAAAACAAATTCTGTTAATGTTCAGAATTTCAAAAATATTACAGTAGAAAATGGAAGGTGAGAAAAAAAGTGTAAACGGGAAGGGGGGAAAAGGAGGGGGGAAATATTTTTTTTTTACCTTCTAGACCATTAACAGTGGGTGTCAGAAAATGGTGAATAAGATTGCTAGGAACAACAAGAAATTACACCGCTTCAAAAATAATGCATTCACTATTTCAGTGAATTGTAGTTTTATTGAACCGATGTAATGTGAATACATGAATCTTTCCGTGGAAATTAAATCCCATTTTTCTGACAGTGATTCGCACACCCGTATGCAGAACACGCAGGCATGATTAAAGAGGTTGATATTAACTTTTACACACGTGCAGGGAGATTTTGATTCGTGAATTCGCAGCAATCCTCCTTGGCGGCAATGATCTGACTGAGTCAACCATATTGGTTGACCCCGCAGGTGCCCCGATGTGGCTTCAAGAAAATGACATCATGCCGCCTCCTACCATTAAACCACCTTGACGACAACAGAGTCAGGAGGTGGCCACCATTTTGTCTCCCAGAATGCCTTGGTTTTACTGTCATACAAGAGCACTGTGGGAAAAATGACAGCTTCCAGTGTAGGCAGCCATGTTTTTGTGGCCACAACCATTCTCCTCCCACCCCGCTGCCGTCCCAAAACGACACTATGGCCAGGAGCTCTGCCACTCTTTTAAAATTTCAAATGTTTAAAGAAAGAAGACCTGAAAGGAGATTTATTAGAGATCTGAATATGTTCTCCACACATAGAGAACATAAGGAAGGGCAGAAAAGCAAGTGGGACTCTTTGGGCGCAATCTTAACCTGAAGTTAGGCCAGCGACGTTTGGCTGGTACAAGGGACACCGTAAAGTATGTTTGGACCACTCTCCGAGTCAGAGAGGCCAGCACACAGACATGCGCCAATCCCCCTGACTCCGAGAGTGGTCCAAATGTGCTTTACAGTGTCCTTTGTGCCGGCCAAACTTTGCTGGCCTAACTGTGCCAGCCTAACTCCAGGTTATGTATGCACGCTCCTTCTTTTAACACTTGTATGTACAGCCATACTGTGTGCACTCATGTACAACATTACAAGATACAACTCAGCTATTATAGCATGTCATTATACAGGACACCTCTCCCACAAACACCACTTTGAAATATTCCAAACAGCTCCTAATACAGGGACGATTGTCTTCAAAATGTCCGTGCCTATTAGAACTAATGACTTCACCTGCCACAGTTTAGCTGCACTGAACTCCATAGGGAAGCCCATCAACGGTTTGGAGAGATTTTAGAAGGGGAAAATGGAACATGAATGTCATTTTGTCTCCAAGACATCCTAGGAGAGGTGTGTGTGCATATTTAATGTCTGTACTTCATTTCTACTTTGCCTTTGAATCCAGGAAGATTCCCAAGGTGGCTTAATTAAAGCAACACACTATAGTGAGCATAGTTCCTACGTCCATTTGCAGGATTGGCCCAAGATCTTCCTTACCTGATGATGTGTCAGACTCCAGCACTCCTTCTTCTCCTGCACCCTGGATTTGAAAAGGAAGAGGAAATTTAGCGGAAGTGTGAAGGAGAGAAGAGTGATGGACCAGAGTGTCTCCAGTGCTCTAGTCTCACACTCTATCTTCCTGTTCTGCTCCACTACCTCTTCCTTTTCAAATCCAAGAGTGGGAGAAGAGAGGAATAGCAGAAGCTGTGGTTGTTGCCCCCAGCAATCCAATGAACCACATTTGTCAGGGCGCCCTCGATGTAGTGCTGATGCAACAATGTTGCTATGTCACTAGCGCCAACGTGGGGGCGCCGACCAGCATCCTTGCATCGGCGCTAGACCTCTCGGGCTGAAGCTACAGGTAGCAGCAGCCTGAGAGTGCTGGCAGAGAGCTGCCTGTGCGCCAGCCGAACTCCGCTGGCACAGGGGCGGTTCTGGAAGGATGGCGCACATCTGTGTGATGGCCTCTCTGACTCTGAGAGCAGTCCAAACATACTTTATGGTGTTCCTTGTGCCGGCCAACTTTGCTGGCCTGATTGTGCCAACCTAACTCCAGGTGAGGATTGTGGCGTAAGGCACATCCCTGCCCTTGATGACACACACCCTCAGACCCGGTGACCCTGGGGCATCTTGTGCCACCCTGGCAGGCCGGACACTGGCAAAAATTACATTAGTGCTTTGCTTTGCAGCTTAGAGCGCAATCCTAACCTGGAGTTAGGCTGATACAGTTAGGCCAGCAAAGTTTGGCCAGCACAAAGGACAACGTAAAGTGTGTTTGGGCCACTCTCTGAGTCAGAAAGTCCAGCACACAGACATGCGCCATCCTCCCTGACTCTGAGAGTGGCCCAAACGTGTTTGACGATGGCTCTTGTGCCAGCCAAACTTTGCTGGCCTGACTGTGCCAGCCTAACTCCAGGTTAGGATTGTGCCCTTAGTCATTCTTTGGGGTTCAGCTTCCTGTTCAAGTGCTCTAGCAGTTTAATTTCCAAGTGGGTAAGGATAATCACCCTGTCTGTAGTATACATGTAGCGACATGCGTGCGCATCCACAAGAAGGCCTCATGCAGTGCCTGCTGTTTGACAGACATTGCCGCGGCAGAGGTATATTTTGAACTGTTGATGACATATTGTAGGACAATTATGGTTGTCTGGCATGTCTTTACCGAAAGAACAATTGCCCTTTTGATTTTCAAATCCGCGGAGGGTAGGCTGTTGCAGAGTAAATGAATACTGCGGGGTTGCAAAGCCTTCAATCATGTGTCATCGCAGAGGGGGTGGGGGAGTCGAGCAATCCTCGGTGTAAGAACAGGGGTGTTACGTGACTGTTTCTCTTTTCGCCTGTGAAATGGTGGCGGGTGTGGAGAGGTCAGATTTGCAGGGGATGCCCAATTAGCATTGCCCTTTGCATGCGTCCCTAGTCACCATGTGCAGCTCTGGGACCCAAAGAACACCTTCCTCCTCCCCCCGCTCCTCCGCCCCACATCACTCCACGAAGGAGTCCAATAAGGGTGACTTTGTTGCTTGGCAGTGTGAGGACAGGCCCTGCTGTTGCGAATCCACAGGCACATTTTTGGGGTTAGGTGTTTACAGAAAGTTTGGCGGTGCCGGCAGGAGGAGAAGAAAAGATTATTGTTCAGCCGCCAGGAACCAGTGGCGTCTCCCTGCCTGCGCACATAAATGTCTCTGTGTATCCATACCTACAGTGTAGTAAGGGGGGGGAGGGATGGTGTGTCTCGGGGAGGGGGTGCCGTTCAGGCAGCAGCCTGTTCCCATTAGAAGCCATGGCTGCTCTCAGGGCAAACACATCTATTCAGTCATTCACTGCCCGGCTGGACTGTAGCTTTTCTGTTTCCTCTTCCAACCTGATGCCGTGATCTGTACGTCCAGCCCAGCATGGGGCTCTTGGAGCATAGCTTGGAGATGATTTTAAAATGAGAGCCGGTCTGGGGCAGCCTAATTCGTAGCTGGCAATGCTTGAAATTTAGTTTCTGAGAACTGTCAAACGGATAACTGGGGATGGAATAACGAAAGCCCCGCTAGCGTGTGACTGCATTATCTTGGCGCCTTTCTTTCAGCGCCGTTCGGCAGCCCTTGTCAGGCCTTCAATCTGTGCACACTGAATGCAGAGCAGGCTCCCAGTGGCAGACAGAGGCGGATCTATAGAGAGGGCAGAGCTCTAAGTGTTGCAAGAAGCCTTACGCTGTCATGTATATCCCTCCTCTCCCTTGCTGCTGTAGCCAGTAAGCAACGCCAAGATGTTGCTGTTCCCTGTGAGGATTGGCTAAAACGGTGCAGGAGAGGCGTGATTTCCACTGCAAGGTAAGGCTCCTTGCAAAACTTAGAGCTTTGCCCTCCCTTAGATCTGCCTCTGGTGCAGTGGTGTCACCTACTCCCCAGTAGACGGTTCGCTGGGCGGGAGTAGGGAGTGATTGACAGTCCGTCGATTCACTTCCGGTTTCTTCGCGCGCCCCGCGCGGCTTTCCCTCGCCTCGGAGGGGGTGCCTGCTCGTCGTGGGGGATGGGTGCAGGCGCGCCGGGTGCCTGGGCGAGCAGGCGCCCTCTCTGAGGCGAGGGAAAGCCGTGCGGGGAGCGCTAAGAAAGCGGAAGTGAATTGACGGACTGTCAATCACTCCCTACTCCCGCCCAGCGAACCGTCTACTGGGGAGTAGGTGACACCACTGCTCTGGTGGCAGACCTGGGCCTACACAAGCTCATCCTGAAGGGCCTGCATTGAGCCTGTGTGTGCACAGTTTCCCGCAGGCAGAGCTTTCTGAAAAGAATCAGTAATGCTAACACAATAGGATTTCTGAGCATGTGTGGAGAGCCCTATGCCGACCTTCAAAGGAAGGTCAAGAGCCACAGCAGGGCAGGAACCCACAGCTTCGTGCGTTGTGACTTCATCTGGTGAGTCACTGGGGCTTAAGGTTGGAATATTTCCCCAGGACCTAATCATTCAAGGGTTTGCTATACTAGAGTTGGGCTGCAATCCTATCCACACTCACCTAGGAGTAGGCTCCATTGGCTATAATGGGACTTACTTCTGAGTAGGCATGCCTTGGATTGGGCTCTGAGCCTGCTGAGGTGTGCCATTGGCTTGCTTCAACAGGAAAGTCAATGGTCAGTGATGCTATTTCTCAGCTCTGGGCTTTGACCCCCTAAACTGGTTTAGAGCGCAATCCTAAACTGGAGTTAGGCTGGCATAAGCTAAGCCAGAAAAGTTTGGCCAGCACAAGGGCCACCGTAAAGCATGTTTGGACTACTCTCGGAGTCAGGGAGGATGGCTCACGTCTGTGTGCTGGCTTCTCTGATTCCAGGAGTGGTCCAAACATACTTTACGGTGGCCCTTGGGCTGGGCAAACTTTGCTGGTTTAGTTTATGCCGGCCTAACTCAGTTTAGGATTGTGCCCTTAATGTCTCCCCAAGGCTCAGGTTTGTTTGTTTTTTATTAGTAATTATTTTGATTGTCAAAATATGCATGACAAATTTTTTAAAAAACTACGAAAATAAAACAAAACAAAAATCAGACACAACTATAATGTTACTGAAATAGAGCAAAGGCTCCCAGAATCATGTTCTTGAAAAGCCGGAAGCTTCCACTGGTTCCAAATTTGGCAGCTGAGAGGCCCGTTGGTGTGGCTGCATTACACTTGTACAGCGGTCACCGAACTGGAGACCGCTGCACCACCAAAAATCGTCCCCGGAGTGAATGCCATCTGCTGTTCCACCCGGGACAATTGAGATTGCAAAGACCCCGACTTCAGCCCCCAGGGGTCTTCGCAGTGAGCCACTTCCGGGGGCAGCCACCCCGGCATGCCTCATGCGTGGCATTCCATGCAGGCGCAGCTTGCCGCAAAGACCCCTGGGGGCTGTAGTGGGGGTCTTCGCGTTCCCCCGAGCGGAACGGCAGATGCCGTTCACGTGGGGGAAGGATCCATGGGGGACTGGATCTGGCCCATCAGCTGGAGTTTGGAGCCCCCTGCACTTGTGCATTACATCTGTGCTGGTTGCCTCTAGGCTTCCTGGCCCAGTTCAAGATGCTTTCACAGCCTTCAGGGACCTAAGCTGTGTAGGAACCCAATACTTGAAGGGCCGCCTCCTTCCACATGCATCTGCCCTGGCACAATTTTCCATTGGAGGCCTTGCTCCAGGTCCCGCCTCAGAATGATACATGATTGTCAGGTGTGTGGAGTGGAGATTTCTCAGTAGCAGCACCTAAGCATTGAACCTCCTCTCCTTACGGAGGCCCGCAGGGCATGGGCGCTTGGTAGTTTTCAACACCTTGTCAAGACTGACTTGATTTTATTATACAGGGTGTCCACAAAGTCTCTTTACAATTTCAAACTTGCATTACAAAAACAAATGAAGAGATACATGTATGGAAAATGTACAATATTAGGAGTATATATTGAAGTTTATTTTGCGTCAATTAATAAACCTCTATATGTGCACCATTGGTTGCACGCAGCACATCAAGGCGATAATCAATTTCCTGCCATGTTCGCTGTAGCATAGTCTCATCAATGGTGGCAATGGCCAGTAATGTCCCGTGTCTTTGTTCTGTACACGATGCCTTTAACGTTGCCCCACAGAAAGAAATCCAGGGGCGTGATATCATTAACACATCTCATCATTTGCATTTTTCGTGATTTTTTGCAATTGTAAAGAGACTTTGTGGACACCCTGTGTGCTTTGTGAACTACTCTTGTGGGTATAACCTGTAAATATTCTTAACAACAACAACAACAACAACAACATGTTGTTGTGTAACCTTATGGGGTGTGGTTGCAGTGCGAGCCTAGGCATGTCTACCCAGAAGCAAGCCCCACTTCTTTTTCAGGCTTACTCGCAGGAAAGGGTGTGTGGGACAGCAGCCTTAGAGCTGTTGGAGGAGCTGCAAGGGATTCTGAGGGAGATTTCCCGAGGGGAAAGAGAGGGAGGATTGGATGCTAGACAAAAAGACTTTATGAGGAGACTGGAGATCTGAGAGAGGGAAAAGACAGAGCAGAGGCCTCAAGGCAGCTGACGAGAAGAGAGGGAGAAAGAGGAGAGAAGGAAGAGAAGAGACAGGCCGCCTTCTGTTCTCAAGCAGCATTTGTGCCACTGCAGCAGCACAGCCACATAGAGCAAGGGAGACCGAAGTCTGAAAGTTGCACACACGCCTAAAATACCTCCCTCTTCCCCCCCAGCCATGGGTCCCCAGTCTAGGGAGGGCCTCCTCCTCTTAGTCTGTGTTTGTGTAAAAGCGTCACTCTCCGATTCATGCCGTTATTCCGACTGATCTGCTCGCTTCCTCCTATGTTTTGGTTCCCCTCCCTCTTGAATAAGTCCTAGTTACTGTTTTCTCTCCTTAGGTGAAGTTGCCTGCTGTTTCCCCCCCCCCCTATCCTTACGGGAAACCGCGGGTGGGGGTGGAGAGTAGTGGACTGGAGGCACTGCAGAGTCATTTGAGTCCTGCTATGAGATTTTCTTTCCCTGCCACCGGTCAAAAGAGAATCAAAGTCCTGCAGTTTCTTCCCCAACAGTCAAAGATTAAAGCAGGGAGCAAAGTGGTGTTAAAATTTGGAGGGCCTGCTGGGATAGCTTTCGGTGGAAGTCAGGTTTCTGCTGGCATAAGAACATAAATGTCATTTGCCAATTTTGGCTAATGTGCCAGCTGCACTCATAAGGACATAAGAAGAGCCCTGCTGGATCAGGCCAAAGGCCCATCTAGTCCTGCTTCCTGGATCTCACAGTGGCCCACCAGATGCCACAGGGAGCATGCAAGATGCCTGCATCCTGTGGCCACTCCCCTGCACCTGGCATTCTGAGGTAGCCTACTACTAAGTAAGGAGGTTGCACCACCCATCATGGCCCAGGATGAATTTTTCCTCCAGAAATCTGTCCAATCCCCTTTTAAAGGCACCTTAGGCCAGATGCCATCACCACCTCCTGCGGCAAGGAGTTCCACAGATTACCCGTATTTCCCCAAGTATAAGACGCATCCATTTATAAGACGCACCTTAATTTTGGGGCCAGAAATTTGAAAAACTTGGAAATGAAATCCCATTCTCGGCCACCACGGTACTTCCTAGTCAAGCCGCAGTCCCGTGATCAGAGAAGAGAGCCTTACAAGCTGTCTTCTCTGATTGCGGGACTGCGGCTTGACTAGGAAGTACTGCGGTGGCCGAGACTTGGAAATGAAATCCCATTCTCGGCCACCACAGTACTTCTTAGTCAAGCCGCAGTCCCGCAATCAGAGAAGAGAGCCTGTAAGGTAAGAAGATCGGCCAGCACCCTGATGCACACCCCTGTATAAGACGCACCCAGTTTTTAGAGCCCAAATTTTTTGAAAAAAGGTGCGTCTTATACGTGGGGAAATATGGTAACTACCTGCTGGGTAAAAAAGTATTTCCTTTCATCTGTTCTAACTCTCCCAACATTGGAAAAGCTCCTGGCCTCCATTCTTCTAGATGCTCCTGTTACAGTACTCTTCCAATCCAGGCAGGGCTAGTGAAAGATCCCATGTGATGCCCTGGAGAGCCGCTGCCAATCAGCATTGATGATATTGAATTAGTTGGACCAATGGATTGACTTAGTATAAGGCAACTTCTTTGCAGTTAGTCCAAGCTATCCCTTGAAGCGATTCCTTATTCAATTAACAGAGCAGCCCAAAGGCGCAGGTGAACCAGTGCTAGTCCCCTGCACCAGCACAGGAGTGTTGCAAATGTGCTGTAAAGCACATTCGTGGCTGCTCAAGAGCCGGGCACAATGACACGTGCTGGCCAGCTCCCACGCTGCAGAGGCCAGTAGAGGAGCTGGGTGGTGCAAGGGGTGGGAGAGGGTGGCAGAAAGGCGTGATGGAGGTGGAGAGGTGGTGGGAGGGAGGACTGGGAGGGGATTGGGCCCAGGAGGGGAGCAGGATTGGCCGTGGCACTGCAGGCTAAAATTCCGCCCTTGGACCAATCAGATTTACATGGGCTGCGAAATCACTGGTGCAGATCTGAGTACCCTCCATAGGGGTGGCTGGAGCTCAACACGGGGTAAGGGGGGAAATATCCTCTTGCCCCAAGTTGACCTCCACATTACCTTATGTTTGATACAGTGCAGGCCCCTCGGCATGGCTGTTCCAGTGCAGGTTAGGATTGCACCCTAAAAGGTTTATACTCCACCTTTCTGCCCTTCTAGGGGCTCAAGGCGTCTCGTGTCATAAAAAAGGATTTTTAGAGAAGTCAATTCAAAACAGTACAATTCAAGCAGCCCATAAAAAACAGTGAAATCCTGGTTAAAAGCAATGCAGCATCAAAAGGTCTTCAGACCCCTCTGGAAGCAACTGAAAATGTCTTCTGTTGTGTGGAATCCATTATTTATACAGCACTTAAGAAAATTAAGCATTTTACATAAGATAAAAAGAAAGACCCTGTTTACAGGCTTTGAATGGAAAAAAGGAAATGGCAGAACTGGAATGGTGATTGCAGAGGAAAGTCACAGTATGTAAGTCAGCTCTTAATGTACTGCAGAGTGCAGAGGGAACCTACACAATACAAAGGCAACTCAACATCCTAGTCTCATGGCTTTATTGGGGAGGGGCCATATCTCAGTTGTAAGTGTCAGCTTTGCATTTAGCAGGTCTCACATTCCATTCATGGCATCTTCAAACGGGGGTGGGGGGTGGAATAGGAAAGGCATCCCTTTGAAACCATGGAGAGATGCTTGGAGAAATCCAATCAGAGCAGAGAATGCCGGCCATCAGGAGATCTGACTTTCTACTATTCAGCCAAAAGACATATGGCAGAGAAAAGATCAATACAGCAGTCCCTTCGTATCTGCAGGTGAAATGTTCCAAGACTTACCCCGGATGCCCGAAGCCATGGATAGTAGCAGTGTGTGCGTGTGCGTGCGTGCGTGCGTGTGTGTGTGTTTCATTTTTCATTTATGTACATATTTACAACAATGTGATAATGTGGCAACGAATGCGGACCGTGAGGATACTAGAGGCTAACTGGATTCGAGTGAAGCAGGCCTACCTGGGTAGAGAGGACAAAGAGAGATGAGTCATTAACATGATGGGGCGGGAAGGTTTCATCATGTTTTTCAGAGCACAATCCTAATCTGGAGTTAGGCCGGCACAGTTAGGCCAGCAAAGTTTGGCTGGCACAAGCGACACTGTAAAGTATGTTTGGATCACTTTCGGAATCAGAGAGGCCAGCACAAAGACACGCGCCATCCCCCCTGACTCTGCGAGTGGTCCAAATGTGCTTTACGATGGCCCTGGTGCCAGCCAAACTTTGCTAGCCTAACTGTGCTAGCCTAACTCAAAGTTAGGATTGCGCTCTGTGAAACAAGCTGGCACTTAGTATGGGCACACCATTTATGGTGGCACTGCACCATTTACAATGGTGGAACGCCAGTCATAAAGAGCTCATAGGATTGAGACCAGAATCCTCCTTTCAATGCTCCCAATTTATCCTGGAATGTGTTGAGCCTGAGACTTAATGCTTTTGCTAAGAAGAACAATCTCTGAGTGTTTGTTTTTGAAACACTGCGACCCCAATTCCACAGGGAAATTCCAAGATACAAAGCAAGATCCATCTCTCCTACAGGTTTGCCCATAAGGAGGGAAGATCATTTATCATCCAGGTCACTTTCAAAGAAAAACCTGCTACAGTACTTAATTTGAGAAGGGACGGTTTTTAAATCAAGGGGCTTGGCCAGACAATGCAGTTTTCCCTTGGGATCATCTTATAGCTGTGACTGGACCTGTCAAGTGACATTGGCCCTGCTGGTCTTCCCATGATGGGCCAATCACTTTTGACTAGTGACTATTTTAGCTGGAATTTCTGGTAATCTGCGTCCCAAAGAAGCATAGTTCTTGTGGTGTGAAAAAGGCAGTGTGGTCTTATAAGAGGCACCTACTGGACACGGTGGCAGAATCTGGTGGAACGTGAATTATTCTGGTAAATAAACTCACACGTTATGGTGTGAGGCACCAGAGGATTTCACGAACCAGGATCTCCCATGGTTAGGCCCAGGTAGGGCTGCCAACCCTCCAGAATTTGCCTGGAATCTCCAGGAACTTGAGACAATAAGGCAGGGTCTGTCCTGAATCAAGACAGGAGATTCCAGTTGGACATCAGAAAGAATTTCTTGACTATAAGGGCAGTTTGACAGTGGAACAGATTCCAAGGGAGGGAGGTAGTAGATCCTCCCTCACTGGAGACCTTCAAGCAAAGGCTTGACAGGCACCTGCTGGAGATGCTCTAGGGGGATTTCCTGCTGTAGGCAGGGGTTGGATTAGATTACCTTGTAGGTCCCTTCCAACTCTATGATTCCTCAGTTGGCCCCATGGACAAGCTGGCCTTGTCTCTTTTTGAAGCTGACAGTCCACTGAGAAACCTTTCTAGGTCATAGTGGAAATTACGTAGTCACTAAAGATGGATAGTGGATTTACAAACCTGCCCAGCTGAATTTAGTACTCTGGAAATTATAACACTAATTTAGAGAATGGACAAACTGACCAAACATGTCTTTAATATAATGGATAGGCAAATAAATGGATGCA
Source organism: Lerista edwardsae (assembly GCA_029204185.1). Lineage (NCBI taxonomy): Eukaryota > Metazoa > Chordata > Lepidosauria > Squamata > Scincidae > Lerista > Lerista edwardsae. The sequence continues at coordinate 5,108,318 of JAJKFI010000020.1, forward strand.
GAAAAATGAAGGCTGGAGAAAGGTATGCAAATTCTTGGATGCCCAGAAGGCCCACCCCTAATCATACACTGGAGTGGGGGGAGATGCTTTTCAGAGTCATTTCCATATTGCGATCTGCCAGCTTTGCCCAACCTGCCAGTCTCATTTGCATTACAGGGAGAAATGACTTCTAACACCATCTGATTATTTCGCATATTAATATCATGGGTTCTGGTATAGTGAAAGCTTGTCTGGCTATATTTGTACATTCCCCTCTCAAATCTATCAATGTGATGATATCGTCTGTCTGAAAGCTCTTCGCCTTGTTTTCTTTGATGACAGCCTATTTACCACTCTTTCTTTGCTATTTCGGGCTGACCAGCCTCACTCTGTTTGAATTCTGATAAAGTGATACTGCATTTGTTGCCGAGTATCTCTCCAGCAAGAAATGGTTGGAACCTCTTCTGAAAAGTACAGTGGGAGCTCCCAACCGAACTGTGAAATGCAGAATAGATTTAGGAACTAAACCCATTTCAGGGTCTGAAATGGATCCACTCAGACAAATGTAAAGGTATCCAGAAGGAATGGGCACTCGTGGTGACTCGACTCAGGTTGCCCAAAAAGGTGTTTTTGGATAACTTGTGTCGACTTGAGTCATGGATGTTGTTGACCCTGAGTCAATCTGGCATCAGTGACTCTAAACATGAGTCGGGACTAAAAATGACTCAACTCCCTATCTCGTGTGCATGTCTTGAGTGGGGTGTCTGTGTGTGTTCTTGCTTTCGTGTTGTTGTTTTGCTGCTTCCACATCACACCAAAAGACCTTGTTGGCGATCCATAAGCTGGCATTCAGAAGGACTGCAGCAGTAGGGGAGCTTCATTCAGGAGTTGGGGGCTGGGGGTTGAGGGGAGGAGGAAGGCTTAAGGTTTTTTTTGGCTGCACAAGGCTCATTTTTCAAATGACTTGTAACACAACTCAAAAGATTTGACAGTTTTCACGAGCCAAATTGCAACAGTGACGCATTACAACTCACAGATCAAGTTGCGGGGTCGCTGACTCAGGATCCGACTTGCAGCTCAGGCTCATGATCTTGGACCATATCCCTGGTATCCAGGGCATTTAAGGGATAAAGGATACCATCAGCCCATTGACATAGCAGAGGCTTTAGAACATGTACAATGAGTCCCGGTAGGACTTTTGTCAGGGACTGGCCAGGTCATGCATTGGCCATGGGTCTATGCTTATCAGAGGCCAAGTCTGGCCAGGCCAACCCCTGAACCTCTTAGTGCCAGCTACAGCCATGATGCATCAGCCATGGCATTGTACAGCAGCTGGCATCAGCACTCCCATAGGCAAATGGATGCCTGCCAGAGACCCTTGCATTATTGCAGGCCTCTAGGAGATGTTATTATTGGCAGATGGGGAGGGTGGGAGGAGATACAATTTAGCTGGTAAGCTGGAGGGGAGTGCGGATCCAGAGTCCTATGGGAGACCCAGTGCATGGCTTTGCCCCAAGGACTCCATCAACCTGGCACCAGCACAGGTTGGCCTCAACCATGGCTTGGAGATCTCAGTAGGCTATGCTGTAAATGTTTAAATGCCTCCAATACATTCTTGGCAACAGCATTTCCCATGCAATGTGCTGGATACTTTAGGGCACTGTAGTCACCTCCACAGTACGGCCATTTAGCTGTGCTACGGCATGACGTTCCACCATCATCTGGTTGCAGGACAAATTGTGGTTCCATGCAGAACTTACTTTAGTGTTTGGTCCATTTCAGTAGTCCTGCAATGCTGATCTCCAAGAGCAAGTTCCCAAGTATGGTTACTCAGAAGTAAGTCCCTATTTTAGTTTTACAAAGTTTTACTTTACTTAGGATTGGAGACTTTAGTCAGCAAAAACAGTCCAGTTAGTATGATTTAAAGATTTGGTGGGATTTGGTGACATAATTGAAACCACTTTACCATTTTCCGTTCCCTCCCTGCTGCTGCTGTTGCTGAAATAGCCTCCAATTAGTAATTTCTTGTTCCAGCCAATTGCCCTGTTGGTGACTCCGTTCCTTAAGGGCTTTCACAATTTTCCTGGCTATTTTTTTCTTAAATAGCATAATTGTGCTACATTGAAAAATGAAATGTAAGCATTTTTTAAAAATCAGTGCACTTGCATTTTAGCAAAATGAAACACAGGCAAGAATTTTATTTTATTTTATTATTTAAATATTTTATTATTTGTATCAAAATAATTATTTTCTATTATAATATTATATAGTATATTATTAATTAATTATTATATTATACTATATATATAATTATATAGTCTTTTACATTATATAATTATATATTATATAGCATTTTCTATAATATTCTATTTTATTAAAAACTTCCATAGCAAAAATGAAAGAAGGGATACATCTCATCAAATTTGCAGATGACACCAAACTAGGAATAGTAGCAAACACAACAGGAGACAATAGAAGACAGTAGAAGCCTTCAGGAAGACCTTGACAGAATGGAATACTGGGCTGAAGTGAATAAGATGAAGTTCAACAGGGACAAATGCAAGGTTCTGCACAGAACCTGCACAGAAATAACCAAAGACAGGTATAGAATGGGAGATACTTGGCTTGGCAGCACAACATGTGAGAGGGATCTTGGAGTTGCAGTGGATCACAAGATGAACATGAGATAGCAGTATGATACAACTGCAAAGAAGACTAATGCAATTTTAGCCTGCATTAATAGAACCATAGCTTTCAAGTCACAAGAAGTTGTGATTCCGCCTTACTCCTCGGAGAGACCTCACCTGGAGTACTGTGTTCAGTTCTGGGCACCTCAGTTCAAGAAGGATGCAGCCAAACTGAAGCAGGTTCAGAGAAGAGCAACGAAGATGATCACAGGGATGGAAGTCATATGAGGAAAGGTTATGACTTTGATATGTTTAGTCTTTGGTATGTTTGGTATGTTGACTTTGGTATGACTTTGGTATGACTTTGGTTATGAATTTGGTATGTTTAGTCTGGAGAAGAGAAAGCTGAGAGGGGATATGATACCAATCTTCAAATACCTGAAGGGCTGCCATAAAGAAGAAGGGACAAATTTGTTCTCACCTGCCTCTGACAATAGAACCAGGTCCAATGGGTACAAACTGCAAGAGAGGAGATTCTGGTCGGACATCAGGAAGAATTTCTTGATAAGGGCGATTTGACAGCGGAACAGGTTTCCGAGGGAGGTCTCTCTTATTGGAGATGTTCAAGGAGAAGCTCGACAGGCACCTGTTGGAGCTGCTGTAGGAAAATTTCCTCCTACACACAGGGGGTTGGACTAGATGACCTTGTAGGTCCCTTCCAACTCTATGATTCCTTGATTCTATGATTCTTATAGCATGGCAAGGAGGCAGGCAGCCTGAACGCTTGAAGAGACTAAGCGAATGCTAACAGGAAGTGTTCTGGTTGTGGCCCTCTAGTTTCCAGGGTGCTTACCTGCATGTCATGCTATAAGCTTGCATGCTTATTGCATTCTGTAAAAGGAAGCAACATTCTTGCTTGTTGCCACTAATAAGACCCAAACAAGGTTAATGGAGGGGGGGAGAGGTAAACATGCCACAAACTGCTTCATGGACCACTCTACCTTCTAGCAGGTACATCAATAATGTTTTCCTAATCCATATCGGATAGGCTAGTGCATCCACTTTCAACCACTGTGCCGTGGCACACTGGAGTGACGCAAATACGCAGTCTTTCTAGTGGCTGTTGCTGGTGGTCTGCCTTTTTTTTTTTTTTAGACTGTGAGCCCTTTGGGACAGGGAGCCATTTAACTTTATTATTATTACTATTTGCCTGTAAACCGCTTTGTGAACTTTGTGTTGAAAAGCGGTATATAAGTACCTTTGTTTGTTTGAAATAGTCTACAGGTGTGCTGTGAGAATTTGGGAAAGGATTGCTTATTAGTAGGGCCACTGTGGCAGCATTTGTCAAAAAGCTGATGGTGTGCCTTGGCAATTTTAGCACCTTGCCAGTGTGCCATGAGATGAAAAAGGTTGAAGATCTGTGGACTAGTGCGACAATTCAGTTTATTTCTTATATTGTACACAATTTATACATCTAGTTTATTAAAAACATTCCTATCCCAGCATTCTTGCATGAAACGCCATAAAAATGATCACAAAAAGAAAGAGGCAAAAAGAAAGGAGGACACCACAGAAAACATTGGAATGCAGTGGTTTGGCAGCAGCGTTATCTGGGTTTTTCATTATGACAGACTGGATGAATGATGTTGGTTGCCCAGCAAACTCTTAGTGTGGGAGCGAGTTTTTGTCAAAGCCTGGCATGGCCTAAGGATGTTCCTATGGCCCGCTAAGCTTTCTCACATCTTGAGCACTGCAGTTTGGGGCTTTTAAGTCTCCCCATAATGCTCTCAAGATCCTCCTTCCCATGTGTTTGAACTTGGGTGCGCTAGCATCATGTCTGTAGGCATGACACGATTATAGATTTTAAAATCTCCTGCTATCCATCAGCTTACGGTGGCATTCCCGTCTCTAATCTTCCTCACTGAAGCCTCCTTCTTACAGTGACAGGATAATGGGAAATATTAGGGCGTTAAGGGGGGAGTGCATCTCCATATCCTCCCACCAGAAATTTTGGATCAAAAGGGTGTGTGCGCGGAGATATCACCCCTTTTCAGGCCCACACTGCATCATCCCAGAAGCCTCCTAGTCAAAGCAGCCCCACATGCAGCACATTAGAGTAATGCAGCCTGGATGTCATCAAGGCCTGGATAACTGTGGTCAGAGCTGCTTTTTCCAGGTAGGAGCAATTACCCAGCGGGAGTAATTACACAGGAGGTGGTGATGGCATCTGGCCTAGGCACCTTTAAACGGGGATTGGACAGATTTCCGGAGGAAAAGTCCATCGTGGGCTACAGGTCATGATGAGTGGTGCAACCTCCTTACGTTAGAAGCAGGCTACCTCAGAATGCCACGTGCAAGGGAGTGGCAACAGGATGCAGGCATCTTGTTGTCTCGTGTGCTCCCTGTGGCATCTGGTGGGCCACTGTGAGATCCAGGAAGCTGGACTAGATGGGCCTTTTGGCCTGATCCAGCAGGGCTCTTCTTATGTTCGTATGAGTGCAGCTGGCACATTAGCCAAAATTGGCAAATGGCACTCCTGGCCGCAGTGGTCAGTCATCTGGGAATTCAGGGCCAATGCCAGGTCCAGATGGACCTTCCAGCTGTGCTTTGCCTTTATCAGGGGAAGTACAACTGCATCTAGAACAGGTCAAGTTCCTCCATTCAGAGCATCCATGGTTCCTACCCACAAAACCCCTGTCTTGTCTGCATTCCGCTTCAATTTGCTTCCCCTCATCCAGACCAAAATGGCCTTCAAGCTGCAGTTTGGGGTTCCTATTGCCTCTCTAAGGTAAAGGTTTTCCCTACGACCGAATGGTCTAGTCGTGACCGACTGTAGGGGGCGATGTTCATCTCCGTTTCAAAGCCTGTAGAGCCAGCGTTTTTGTCCGATCATGTGGCCAGCATGACTCTACGCCGTAGTGCACGGAACGCCGTTACCTTCCCACCGAAGTGGTCCCTATTTATCTACTTGCATTTTTTAGGTGCTTTCGAACTGCTAGGTTGGCGGGAGCTGGGACAAGCAACGGGAGCTCACTCCGTCGTGCAGTCTGGAACTCCCAACCTTGTGGTTGAAAGCCCAGCAACAGCGGATTAACTCACTGCGCCACCACGTCCCACGTCCCACCACCATTGCCTCTCGAGGATGGCTTTAAAGAGACCTGGCATGGAGGTTCATCAGCACAATGATGCTGGGTTTCCTTTGTTTCCTTTTTGTTGCCGTTGCTAGAAGTATCTACATTTTCCTTTTTCATATTGGAAATGAAAATAATTCTCGGTTCTATTTTGGGTTTGAAGAATCACACATTGGGAGACTGTCGCTTTTGAAAGCCCTGTGAAACATATTTTTTTTCAAAAAATCATTTGAAAGGTAAGCTTTTAATTAAAATGTTAGCATGAGAAAAAGAAACCGCTAATTCCGCTCCCTCACAAATGTCAAGCTTCAGCCATTTAGAACCAAAAATGAAATCTGTCGGTCCAGCGGACAAGTGAAACATTCTAGCAAGTGGTGTTGTTTGGAGAGAGGCCCAGAACTCCTGGAAGGGAACGTCCCACCCAGCCCAAGGGGGTTTCAGACTGTCATCAAGTGGGCCTGGCCGCCTTGTGAAGCCAGTTGCCCAATCAGCTTGTGAACGTGGTTAACCTCAGTGCGTTGCTCCCACAGAGGTGGCCACAAGGGCTGGGAGTTGCCGGAAACAACTTCGCACCCAAGGAACCTGGAGGTTTGAAGCTGACAAAAGGGTTTTCACAACCCCTCACCCAGGTGTGATCCGGTTGCAAAGCAGCTCTCAGATTTGGGATCTGATTATGGGAGCATGTTTCAAAGGAGCCCCTGGCAAAGGTGCGATGTCTGCAGAAGACACTGATATAATCTTTCACAGTGAAATATATGATATTGCGTGTGTGTGTGTTTTTTCCCCAGAGCCTAAGAACCATCATGTCTCAGTGGCAGTTTACTTAAGTGAAAGGGAGGGGGATTTACACAGTTGCCTCGATTTCCGCTGGGGAAAATCCCATCTCACTCTGTGATTGATGTAAATCTGTCAAGAAGACATCCACCCCAAACTGCACATGGATTTCAAGCTGTCATAGACTTTTGAACTTCATTTCCACATTATTTTCTACCACTTTTTCACTTGGGCTGGCCCACCCATAAGGCTAACAGCCAGCGGCGTCATGCTGCCGGAATGCTGGGCGGGAGGAACGGGTGAGCGGCAGCCCGCCCGTTGCGTACCGCTCCATTTTGCCATCTTCCCCGCCCCCGCGGGGGCAGGGAAGACGGCGAAACGGA
>JAJKFI010000020.1:5131477-5159588 GCA_029204185.1 Lerista edwardsae
AATTCAAACTGTTAACGCTCACAAAAGGAATACAACAAGGATAAGGTCTGCAGCTTCCAAGATGGCTGCTCCCAGCTTTCCAGGCCCCACCTGACATCAGGTCGTGACACACCAAGTGTGTTCTGACCCACAGTTTGAGAAATACTGCCACACAGGGTATTACAATGGTGTAGCTAAGGGGTGCAGGGGTGCAATTGCACCAGCCAACAAGCTTTTTTTTGGGGGGGGGCAACAAGCTGAGCTACAAAATCTTCTTTGACCCTGGGTAACAGATGCCTTGGCCACACCACTGAGGCATTATGAGTTTGCTTTCTGGTTTGAGAACGGTATTTAGGGGTGGATTATAGGGCATATTTATGGTAAGACTGGAGAAGGTTTTTACCATGGTTAGCAACCATGAAAAACCATGTTTCATCCCCCACTTCATCCAGTGATGTCATCTGGTAATGAAGAATGGGAACGCTGGGCGGGACTTATGCGTGATTGGCTGCCCGTCCATTCCGTTCTGCGGCTGCCCTGGCCTTGGCGGGGGGCGCCTGCTCGCCGGGGGGGATGGGTGGGGGGTGCGCCGGGTGCCTGGGCGAGCAGCGGTGGGGCATGCCAACCGAGGGTAGCCCCCCCCCCGAGGCCAGGGCAGCTGCAGAACGGAACGGATGGGCTGCCAATCATGCGTAAGTCCCGCCCAGGGTTCCCGTTCTTCATTACCAGATGACATCACTGGTTTCATCCCCCAAGTCACAAACAGAAAGAAGAAAATCAAATCTTCAGCCTGCTCTTCACCCTCATCAACACGGTGATGACAGTGTGAGGCACTGGTGCGGTTCTTTTGGCACACACTGAGAAATTCAATCAGGAGAAAGGCAACCGTTCAATGTTATATCTACATTTTATTTGTCATTAATTTAACTGAGGCCTAAGTGATGAGGAGGCAGACGCTTGAAGAGAGTGGAAGGGAATGGATCTGAATCTAGCCCTTATGGATGCTTACAAGTCATTCAGCATGAGTACAGGACTGCCTGGCTTCAGAAAGGAAGAGATGAGTGGAAACGTGGAGGAGCAGGGTCAGCTAAAGTGGGGGAAGACAAAAGAGGCTGAATGCAGCTGTCCTGCCAAATTCCCTTCCTCCAGTCTTATGTCCACAGACTCATTAGCTTCCCTTGTACCCTCAAACAGCTCAAAACATCATAGGCAGCGGCGGCATTCAGCCAGTACGCTGGGCGGGAGGAACGGGTGAGCGGCAGCTTGTCCGTAGCTTTCCGCTCCGTTTTGCCGTCTTCAACGCTCACCCGTTCCTCCCACCCAGCGTACCGGCTGAATGCCGCCGCTGATCATAGGCTTATGCAAGGCACCACAAAACCCCACCACCAAGGCAAAATGCAGTCAGCTTGCCTGCTAAGGCACACCGGCCCTCTTGCCTCCTCTAGTTGTGGCTCCAGGGGCGTGGCAGCCACATAATTCTCACAGCAACTTCAGTTGCACCAACAATCACGGTCCCGATCCCGGTCCCGGTCCCAACAACCTCAAGTATCCTTTATCCAGTCTGTCCATCCAACAATCCATCAGTCATTCCCAATCAGCCTGTCCATCTACAACCCTTTTCCACCTTCCTATACCCACAACACTGCTCTTTCCAGGAGCTGCTTTTATCCCCAGGGCCCTTGTTATGCCCAATTGGCTGCAGCTGTGAACCAGCTGCAGCCAAAGGCTCTGGGGTTAACCCAGCCATTCCTGGCTGATAGACAAGGGGCCACTGCTGATATCATTCCCTATCTCCTAGGGTTAATCCTCCACAATTTCCATAAGAGCAGCCTACAGGAACCTTCAATCCATCTCTCCAGCTGCTCCCTGTCTATGGATAACAATTCAGGCCCTTCTCCTATATATGCATACGTACCAGTGCTGGTGCTGCCTGCCCAAATGAAATAGCTTCACTCCCTGGGTTGGTGTCTGTTGGATGAAAGAAGGGTGCAGGCACACACTGAGAGCACAATCCTAACCTGGAGTCAGGCCGGCATAGTTAGGCCAGCAAAGTTTGACTGGCCCAATACAAGGGACACCGTAAAGTATGTTTGGACCACTCTCGGAATCAGAGAGGCCAGCACACAGATGTGCAGCATCCTCCCTGACTCTGAGAGCACTTTGTAGCATGAGTTGACTGGGGGGAAGTTCATTAGTTTGCCTCTCTGATGGTACCAGTGCTTCGATGCTGCCTGACACAGAAGATACGCTCCAGTTAAAAAAGAGATGGATGCCATTCAGCCAGTGGGAAGGGTAGAGCAGGGTGCCAAGGGAAGGGATCCATTTAGAAGTTCAAAGGGAGTTTTTTTTTTCAATAGTGGTGGCCTTGGATTGGCTTTGCCGATTTGGGGGTGACAGTGGAAAACTTGAATAATTTCCAGTTTAAAAGCCATTTACTACCATTGGTGAATTCACCCGCCAATTAATTTCAATTAATGTTTTAGAGATTTTCAAAAAGTGGCTGCACCAAATTACCTGAAACTTGCTCTGTAAACAGTGTAAGGATAGACCTTTTTAGAGGTACAGTTGTTTTGACTGTCCACCCATGTCATCATTTAAAAAACAGGGGCAGAATTTGGGTTTTTTTGTTTTATGGGGTGCCGTTTCTGAATCTGATTGGGCCCCCCCCCAAATCTGAAATGAAAGTTGCCATTTTAGCTTCCTGTGTTAGGGCAGGGGCTAACCTTTCTCACTGAGTCTACTTTAAAGCTTTCAGGTACAATTAGCACCTGTAATAATTTTTTAAATAATTGGCGCGCAAATCCGCCGATGGTAGGGAACGCGGGTACTTCCATTCAAACTCTGGGCTAACGTGGGGTTTCTTTATAGAGGCTAACTATCTTTTTATTTTGGGGGACAAGTTAGGTGAAAATATAGAGGAGACACATCTCCTAATTTTCCTGTGTTATTTCTACTGTTCTGATGTCTTCAGAGACAGAATAAATTATTGCATGTGGCAACAGAGAAAATGTTTTTTTTATACTCCACAAGGATTCACATCATTTATTGTGTAAGACAGGCTTGTGATGAGATATCTAGTTGAAGACAATAGGCCAGAAAGCTGCAAATGCTCTTCCTAGAAAAACACTAGCTTTCCATTCATTTTGTAATGACTGAGAATTGCCATTGACAATTGACATTTAGAAAAATCTGCTTTTCAATGTAATCACTATTCAATGTGAGGGTCATCCTGTTCTTGCACCATGGCAGGAAACTTTACTGTGCCATAGCTTTACTGTGCCATACTTCCCCACAATCTGTGATGCATCTTTGCTTTCAGTCATAAACTGTAGCTTTACCATTTACCTACTGGCTGAAGGGAAAAAAAAAAAACCATGATGGTGCTTCTGTGCACTCATGACCCAGGTTGCAGGCACTGGCATGAGTACCTAGGGCCCAATCCTTCCAGTGGTGATCCAGCTGTACCAGTGAGGCATGTGCTGCATCCTGCAGTGTGGGGACAGTCACAGAAGTCTCCCCAAGGTAAGGGTACAACTATTCTCTTACCTTGGGGTTTCATTGTGGCTGCCTCAGCACTGAAAAATTGAACAGGATTGGGCACTTAGTTGCTTCACTGCCTCAGAGTTCCTCAGGAGGCCTCAGAGTTCCTCAGGCTAGTGACACTCAGTGACACATACTGGTAATAAATTATATTAGTTGTACAATCAGTCTTGTCAATGGTGCAAGAACACAGAAGAAGATTCAAATACGCTTCCTCCAAATCAGCACCTGGACACAGTCCAATGCTGGGAGATGGGACTGATGATTTTGCTTTGTTTCACACAGGAATCATCCTTGTAGCAACTAAAGGGTTATTTCTTGCCTCTGTAGCTGCTAGAGGACAAATCAATGTAATGAGAAAGATTTTTTTTTTCTCCACAGCTTGTTCTAGGGCTGGGGTGGGTGAAAGGTTGACCTTATATCAGTATATCAGTTCTGAAGCTGCAAGCTGCAGAAGCCAGCTCTGAAAAAATAGGGTTTTTCCCAACATGTTTATAAGGCAGAGAAGGGTCAAGGAAAGTTTAGAAGACTTCTGTCTCCATCTCATTAGGGGGGTGTAAAACAAGTACCAGAAGTCTGCAAAAGACCTAATTAGCCAAATTGTAGCACTCAAACCTCTGCAAAAAATTCAGTTTTGCAAGAATGAACTTCTTACTTCAGGATTTGTACTCTAGGGCCCCCTTCTGGAAATTCCTGAAGTAAGCAAGCTGTATGCTCAGTGAACAATGAGTTTTTCAGGGATAAAGGTAGCTTTTTTTCAACACGTCCATAGAAATTGATACACAGTACCTTGGATAGCACACCATTTTTGGACAGTAAACATTAAACTTTCAGTACCATTGGCGGGCAAAAACACCAGTTTCAGTTCAGGTATATGGGAACACTTTGACATGGTTCCAAAAACATAATTGCCCTGAGAAGGGCAGTGGCTGTACATGTTTCAAAAGGCAAAAGACTTTTGCGCAAAAATACCCATGGTAGCAAATGAACCTGGGTGGAGGAGAGCTTGCTCATAACAAAGCAGGAGAGATGTGAGAAAATGCAAAAGTCCCTGAATACAATCTGCTTTTTTAAAACTTTTAATGGAACATAACCAGGGCAAAGCGTTCAAGCGGCATCTCTGGAGGAGCAGAGTTTCAGACGGGTAATTACTAGGCCAGCTCTAAAGATACTGTTTTCCAGGTGTCACATCCCGGAGGCATGGATTAGCTTCAGCGACTTGGTGATGAGAAAACAGTCCCAGGTTCCCAAGCTGGGCTCAGGACCACAGAGACAAGTGGCAGGCAGAAATGAGTCGCTCTGCACTGCAATTTCCCACCCATGGCACAAAAATGTGCCTTGCAAATGTTAGTGTGTACTGAAAGTCTTTTGTGGGAAGGTATATGTTGGGGTAAAGGAGAGCTCTTGCTGCTGGTATCTGCCATTGGTTGGAACAGTGAGAGTGCAATCCTAAATTGGAGTTGTTGTTGTTGTTATTATTGTTGCTCAGTCGTGAAGTCATGTCTGACTCTTTGCGGACCCCATGGACCACAGCACACCAGGCCTCCCTGTCCTCCACTAGCTTCCGGAGTTCACCCAATTTCATGTTCATCGCTTCGGTGACACTATCTAACCATCTCATCCTCTGCCGCCCCCTTCTCCTTTTGCCTTCCATCTTTCCCAGCATGAGGGTCTTTTCTAAAGAGTCCTCTCTTCTCATGGAGTGGCCAAAGTATTTGAGCTTCAGCTTCAGTGTTTGCCCTTATTGGAAAATTTATTATTGGTGATGGGGGAAAGCAGAGTAGAGCAAGCAGCGGATTTTCCCCCTTAGGGCATCACCTCACGGGAACTTCCCTCACCCAGGCTGACTGCTATTAACAAAAGACACATGAGGCAGAGGCTTGGTAAAGATGCAAAAAGAAAGGTTTACTCACAGTGCCATCCAGTGCATATCTATAGCTTCTGATTAGGATCAGAGGTACAACTAACACTTGGAAGGCAATGCCCTTCAGCTGCATTGCTGTGCATGGAGGTGTGCTTAAGATGGCGGGGGCATCAGGGCCCATGGTATGCACATCTTATCAGGTCAGTGGTCAGAAGACAAAAAGGGACGTGCTCAGAGGAGAAGGGAAGGAAATAAAGTCAAGGCCACACCCCCACAGGAATCACAGAGAGGACAGGTAAGAAGGGTCTAGGTTACAGGACACCACATTTTTCCCTTTTGGACATTAAACTGCCCCCTCTAGACAGCAGACGGAGTTGTGCCAACTCCAACAGCCCTTCCAGGGAGCAATCAGGCTTGACTTCCTGTAGGAGTGACTGATTTGCAGTCCAGGGGACTCTCAAGAGTCTTCTCCAACACCATAATTCAAAAGCACATATTCTTTGGCGCTCCGCCTTCCTTACGGTCCAGCTCTCACAGCCATACATGACTACTGGGAAAACCATAGCTTTGACTATGCGAACCTTTGTTGGCAGGGTGATGTCTTGGCTTTTTATTGTCTAGGTTCACCATAGCTTTCTTGCCAAGAAGCAAACGTCTTGGGCAGCGCGATCCTAAACCCTGGGCGGTCTCCTCGGATCTCCTCAGCAGTCTCCTCAGGTGCAGATCCAGGGAGCACATAGGGGAGGCTGGAGCCTCCCCTACGGTAAGGGAGTGAACGCTCACTTTCTGCGGGGAGGCTCCAGCCTCCACCTACCCAGCGCTGGATATGGCACTAGCCGGTCGGCTGTGCTATTCCAGCGCTGGGTAGGATTGTGCCCTTAATTTCATGGCTGCAATTAACCATGTGCAGTGATCTTGGAGCCCAGGAAAATAAACTCTGACACTGCTTCCATTTCTTCCCCTTCTATTTGCCAGGAAGTGACGGGAGTGGTTGCCTTTATCTTAGTTTTTTTTTAATGTTGAGCCAGAATAAACTAAGCCTGCAAAGTTTGGCCAGCACAAGGGCCACCATAAAGCATGTTTGGACTACTCTGGGAGTCAGGGAGGATGGCTCACAGCTGTGTGCTGGCCTCTTTGATGACGAGAGTGGTCCAAACATACTTTACAGTGTCCCTTGTGTTGGCCAAACTTTGCTGGCTTAGCTTATGCTGGCCTAACTCAGTTTAATATTGCACCCTGAATGTAATACAGGCAGGCCCCTATGTCCATAGGGGATCTGTTCCAGGATCCATTCCAGATCCATTTCAACTATGGAGGAACCCTTTCTCCATGGCCCCACCCCCCACCCCTGTGTGTGCGTTCACGCACACACAGCACCCATTGTTGTTGAAAGTCTTATTGCTTGTACAGGTCGCTAGAAGCATTCAAGTTCAGGCAGTCTGAATGCTTCAAAAAACTAGATTGACACTGTTATCATTGATCTAGGTTGTTGTTGTTTTTTCAAGCATTCAGGCTGCCAGCAGCCTGCCTGAGCATCACTATAAGCTTGAGTGCTTATAGCAACCTGCACAAGCAAGAACATTTTTGCCCCAGTAAACTTTTAACAATGGGTTTTGGAGGTGGCATGTGCCCCCCCCCACAATCCACATATAACTGAATCCACAGATATCAGATCTGCAGATATGGGGGACCGCCTGTACTGATATGGGAGCTCCCTAACAACAATAAGCTTATGAAAGCTTCTAGAGCTGGGGAAGGATTGGTAGAACAAATGTTTGGCATGCAGAAGGTCCTGAGTCCAATCCTCAGCATCTTCAGGTAGGGCTTGGAAAGATTAAGTCTTTATGCCTGGGAGCCACGGCCAGAGCATAGGTATGATGCATTGACCACGGTATCAGGCCAGGCAGAGCCGTGTGATGTGGTTCCCATGGCAGCAGGGCGAAGCACCACCTGCCATACTGTGATGTGAGGTCCTTCCAGTGGTACTCGTATCACAGGTTGAACTGTTACAGTGGCGCCTAAGCTGTGGAACACCCTTCCTAGAGAGGCTCGCCCATCTGCCTGCAGTTTGCCCTTCAATGAGCAGCAAATTGCCGTGTTTTTAAGAAGGGATTTGGGGTGGAGTAATTTGCTGTCTCTACAGGTTTGTTTGGCTGCCTGGTTTGTTCTTCTGTTGGCTTGGAGTTTGCTTGCTGCTATATTCATGTTTAAAGTGGTTTATTATGATTGTTTTATTATCGGATGTTGGGCGCTGCCTGGAGGGCAGTCGCACAGAAAGGCGAGATATAAATGTTTTAACAAGTAAAATAAAATGTAATTATCTATGAGCCAGGGAGCTGAACCGTGAAAAATTTGGTCTCGGTTTCTGTTCAGGTTCATCAGTATTTTGTTTAGCTCAGCCCCTTGGAAACTGATTTTGAACTGGTTTTGATGCATTTCAGGCGGAATAATAAACTATTTTTCTTGCCATGTTGTGTATAAAATGAAAACAGCAAGGACTATTTCACTCGAGGAAAAAATACTAATGCCTCTTTAAAAAACAAAAAACAAAAACAAAAACCCAAACCTGTTTCTTTTTCTTTATATAAAACAAAACAAAAAACAAAAAAACCCCACAATGTTCCAAACAAAACACATGCTACAAGATTCAGGGCACAATCCTAAACTGGAGTTAGGCCGGCATAAACTAAGCCAGCAAAGTTTGGCCAGCACAAGGGCCACTGTAAAGCGTTTTTGGACTCCTCTCAGAGTCAGAGAGGCCAGCACACAGAGGTGAGCCATCTTTCCTGACTCCGAGAGTACTCGCTTTATGGTGGCCCTTGTGCTGGCCAACTTTGCTGGCTAAGCTTATTCCGGCCGAACTCCAGTTTAGGATTGCACTGTGAAAAAAATAAACCAGGAACATGAAACTTTAACCATACAATTGAAAGCAAAGTGTCTGATCGCTGAGCCAATTATCCAGGCCTGACCCATCCCTAAGGTGGTCATCTCAGTACCTCCTCTCTGTCTCTTCCTCCTGCTGATCCTCCCTGAAAAGGAAGAAGGACACAGGGCAGTAGAGGAAGTGTGGAGGAGAGAGGTGGGCTAGAGTGGTCTGATGCTCTAGTTCACTGGTCTTCAACCTTTTTCATGCCACGACTCCAATAAGTAGATAAATAACTGAAGTATCAGGCTGGAGACCCTCCACCAAGCCCACCCCATCCTGGGGCCTGATCTGGTTTAAGCCAATCAAGAGATTTTTTAGATAGGGGGGAAAAACCCGTTTTCTGAACTGAATTTTTGGGGTTGGGGTCTATTTTGGGTTTAACTCCTTGGTACAAGCCACCTTCATTTGAGGAATAATTATAATTATCTGGTGATGGTTGGTTTCCACTCACCGCAGCACAATATTCTACGTGGTCTTATGGGGGATCATTTTCTGTTGAGACCACACTCTCCCCAGCACATTTTCGTACACCTGGTCATTTTTTAATGAAAGGCAACCATAGATACATGTCCAAATGTGCAGATCACAGGCCTGCACAGCTCTCATGGTCACCTCTAGCCAGTGGTGTTATTCAGGCGGAACGGCCCGGTACGCCGTTCCGCCAGTTCGGCGGACGGGCCCCGGCCGCGCCGCCTCTCCGGAGGACGGGCGAGCTGCTGCTGGGCCTGCCCGCCCTCCCTTGCGTCCAGAATCACTCTAAAATGGAGCGATTCCGGCGCAGTGAGGCTTGGGGATGCGTGGCAGCCTTCCGCCATAGGGGTGGAGGGCTGTCAATCATCCGAGCATTCCGGTAGTTGGCGCGCTCAGATGACATCACTGCCTCTAGCCATACAGTAGCATGGAGGCCACAGAAGGTACACTTGCTTGAGGAAAGCAAGCACACTCATCAATCTCAGATTGAGGTCAGCAGTAGTGGTGGGTAGTCCCTTGGATTGTGGCTGGCTGTGAAGCTGATTAATAGTGTTGATGAGTCACAGCAGGAACGAAAGGCAATCAGGGGTGCAGTGGGACAAAAGCTGGCATGAGGCTTGGTTGCTTTTAGTGAGAATGAGCTTCCCCTTCCCCAGCCCAAAGCCAAGCTCCAGCCCTGACGATGAGGCACTCCTGCAAGTGCAATCAGACTGCGCAGAGATTGCTGCACTGTGAATGCATGGAAGGGCATGTGCAAGGCCTTCTGTCTTATTAATTAGCCTGCAACAGGCACACTGGATCTGCTTGCATTTGGGACTAGAAGCCAAAGCTCGAGCCAAATGAAAGCCTTGCTTCACATGCGCTCCGGATGTGACAGAGGCAAAACCCTACAAGCCACTGTGGCACAAACCATTGGCGAAGTGGTGTAGAAAAAGATGGAAGTAGTCTGGCTTGCCATTAGCCTGAGCATTGGTTTCGTTGCTGGACTTTGCAAGATTCGGTCTGGCTTAGCATCCGTTGAATTGGTTGGTTGATGCATGGAATTAACATTAGCAGGATCAGAAGGAGAACTTGTGATTGTTTGGATGGTTAATACAGCCTGGGGTGACCCAATCCTGAGGCCAATTGACACCCACAGCCCATCTCTTTCCATTCATCCACTTCTGTCTGTTTCTGACACTCCTCCTACCCTAACTCCCTGAATTCAAAAAGAAGGAGGACAACAGAGCAGCAGGAGGAGAGTAATGAGCTAGTCATGTGTCTCTGATGCTCAGTCTAGCCCGCCACTCTGTTCTCCTCCATATTTCATTTTCTATTCATTTCCTTCTTCCTTTTCAAATCCAGGGAGGAGGAGTTTTGGTGGTAGCAACACATGATGCACTTCCAGGTGAGAGGGTAGCATTTGGTATGTCATTTTCAGGCACCTGTAGTTCTTGGGTCAGCCCTTGGTTGGCCCTGAACATAGCAGGAAGGGTCATGCATTCTCTTCTGCCCTCCTCCCCATTCTTCCTCTCCTTCCATGCCTGGTTGTGCAGGAGAAATCCTGGTTAGGATCTGATCTTAGTTTGTAAACTGCAGTTAAGAACGCAATCCTAATCTGGAGTTAGGCCAGCACAATTAGGCCAGTAAAATTTGGCCAGCACAAGAGCCACTGTAAAGCACAAGGACGTTTGGACCACTCTCGGAGTCAGGGTCTGGAGGATGGTGCTCAGGAGAATGGTGCACGTCTGTGTGCTGGCTTCTCTGACTCTGAAAGTGGTCCAAACATACTTTACCTTCTGCCTTTCTGCCAGCCTAACTTTGCTGGCCTAACTGTGCTGGCCTAACTCCAGGTTAGGATTGTGCCCTAAATCATAGGTGCCAGGTGTGGGTGACCCTTAGAGCTGTGGTTTTTGAATATGTCCTGTAGAGGAATCTATGTGGCAAATGTTATATGGACATGATTAGAGCAATATTGAGTGAGGAACTTGAATGATTTGAAGGGAGAAACAATCAAAAACTAAAGACAAGGGTTTAAACCAGGGGTGTCACCTAAGGCTTGGGGGCCGAATGTGGCCCATGAAAGCTCTTTACCCAGCCTTCGAAATGAAAATATTATCAGGATTTGCATATTTTCTCCTCTGCCCCTTGCAGCTAATTAATTCCTAGGTGAGCATGGCAATGCTTTGATTAATGACATCACTTCCTGCTTAATGACATCACTTCCTGCTTAATGACATCACTTCCAGCCCTCAGCAGGCATTATGAATAGGGTTACCAGATACAAACAGAGACAGGGTGCCTATACCTTTAACTATTGTATAGAAGAGGGAATTTGGGCAGGTGCAGCTCATCATGGAAGGGTTTCAAAAGCTGCACCTGCCCAAATTCCCTCTTCTATACAATGGTTAAAGGTAAAGGCACTCTGTCCCAATTTGTATCTGGTAACCCTAATTATGAATGCTATGTGGCCTGTTGTATGAAATGAGTTTGGCACACCAGGTATAATCAGTGAGAGAAATGTGGCTGAAAGTGATGAAAGGCTGGAACTGAAACATTAACTCTTTAGTAGTAGAATTAAAACAGGATATCAAATCAGGAGAAGCAGGGGGAAAGATAAAAGATCAATCAAATCAATACAGTACTGTGAATTATGGATAAAAACAGGAACAACAGAAAGATCCTAAGAAGAAAATAATCACATGAACATCAGAAGCAGAATCAAGCCAATTTCCTGGATTCAAGAATTGGAGCTACTTGATTGCTTTTCATGGGATCACACTAGTGATATTGCTGAAGCTCAGCTCATAATGGTATGTCCTGCTCATAAATGTACAAGTGTTTTATGAAGCGAATGGCATTTTCCCTAGTGGATCATCTCCCTCTCAGAATGGAAAATGAGATTCTGCACACATTTTTACAAACCAGCGTCCATGCATTTGTGTGTAATCTATTACTGGTACTGGGGTTGGATCAGGGCAGAAGGTAGAATCAGATCAGAAAAGTGTAGTAGTATTTGTTTGTTTAAATGATTTCTATCCTGCCTTTCCAGAGTCCTAATTCCATGCATGCTTTTGCTACCCCTCCCCAAATGTTCATCGCGGCAGGGAATGTTCACTGAGAAAATCAGTGCAACATGCTTGGGGAAGGAAAAAAAAATGAGTCGACCCCAGGTTTTTCAGCCTTTAAATTGCATCTTCCCTCTAGGTGCCAGGCTGGACTGTGGTAACAGCTGCAGAGCTCAGGCAGGCATATGGCAAACAACCTACCATAGCACAAATATGGACAGACCGAGTTGACAGTGGTTGCTGCTTGTCTGTTGTCTCTAAGAAAGGCACCCTCTTGTTACAAGCGTATTAACTATTCCTCCATGACCGCTATATATGAGACAGCCCAGCCCCAGAAAGACCTCGAGCCCATCCTTTAAGAAGTGTAATGTTGCCTCTCCATTGTTGCCATATGCCTCGCTTTATTCTTTCCGAGGGCAGTTCCCTCCCACCTACTGTGTCGGACTGAATATGCTCGGGGTCACCCTTCCCCCCTGCAAGGTCTCATTCTTCTCCACACTTCTGGAAACAACAAAGGTGCCTGGAATTTATGCCTCTTGCCGGGGAAAGTGACATCTCCATCGAAGGCCATCGGGGCATCTGTGAGGCTTGTTTTACGATGGCGCACTGCACACCGGTCTCTCCCTGGCCAGTGGACGCCTTGGATCATATTATTTACAGCCTTCGCAGCATTGTCCGGCTTTCCCCGGCATAAGTGCACAATAGCAAATGAGCTGCTATAAGGAGGAACAAAGCGGAGGGCAGTTGTGAAAAGCCGAGCGTCTCTCAAGGGCAGTTTGGAAGACATCCCAGGAATTGATGGGGTCCGAGCATCGGCCGGAAAGGCAAAAGGGCTCATCCCCTGCCGTCCCAGCCCTGAAGAATTTCCCACAGAACTTTGCAAGGAGCACCAAAGCTGGTGTCTGATGAAGAAGGGGTTTTGTACTCTCTCTCAAACAAAGTCGGGCCGTACCAAATGCGACTGTGTCATAATTCACACGTCTGCCCTGATCATGTATAAAGCTTATGTGTTCCAGCTGTGTCACAAATATTTTCTGAATAAGGGGAAGGGGGTGCCAAGTATTTTCCGCATTTTTTGGACCTCATTTTTTTTTAATGTAACCAAGCTAGCAACCCTAATCTGGAGATCGCATCCATCCATCAGGACTACTAGCCATGGATTGCCATGGCTAGCCATGAGTTGGTATAATCATCTTTTAAAACTATATATAAGAACATCTAGGGATGTGATGGCACAGCGGGTTAAACTGCTGAGCTGAGCTTGTTGACCGGAAGGTTGGCAGTTTGAGACTGTGCAATAGAGTGAGCTCCCGTTGCTTGTCCCAGCTCCTGCCAACCTAGCAGTTCAAAAGCATGTAAAAATGTGAGTAGGTAAATAGGTACCACTTTGGTGGGAAGGTTACAGCGTTCCATGTGCCTCGGCATATAGTCACAAGGAAGCTTGTCCTCGGACAAACGTCAGCTCTTCGGCTGAGAAACTGAGATGAGCACTGCCCCCTACAGTCGGTCACGACTAGACCATTTGGTCATGGGGAAACCTTTACCTTTATAAGAACACCTAAGCAGAATCCAAAAGACAAGAGAGACAACACTTTTAATGGTTTATTGTTTGCATGTTATTAATTATAGCACACACTCACCAACCAATAACATTTCAACCAATTTATCTTATGTAAATTTTTATCTTCATCTAATTTTCTGGCCTCCTTCCTTGACCTTCAGCACAGCCTTTGCATATTTAAATCCTGCATAAACGAAAACAATGACTTTTTATGAGCATTTTAAGCAACCAACCAGGGCCGGTTCTCTTGCATAAACTGAAACAGTTGCCTCAGGCAGCCGATTAGTAGCAGGTGCTCATCTCTGTCCACCTACTTGCTTCCATTGCTCCTCCTCCTCATTCCACTCCCTGGACTGAAAAAGGAAGAGGAAATGCGGAGGTGAAGTGAGTGCTGGAACATCATCAGGTTAGGGTGGGGGCAGCATTTGGCCATTTCAAGCATCAGGAGGTCTTGGGCCGGCTCTCCGATCATCGTTTGTGCCTCCAAACATTTCAAGGAGATAATCAAATAAGCACAGAAGCCCAACAAAGGAGAAGGAAAAAGAACGAAAGCCAGCATAGGAAAAGAGGGACGGGGAGCGAAATGAGAACAGACTCAAGAAGGGACCACTCAGGAGGTTTGTATATTATGTTTAATTAACAGCAAGAATGGCAAGGTTGGGAAAATGTCTTTTCAATCTTCCCTAATCAGGTTTGCACTCCATGGATTGAAAGGGAAGGGACGTGGTCTTGAATGAGAAGAAGAAGGAGCTGGGCTTATCCATAGCCAGCAGTCAAGGGGCCGAGTTGAACAAAGCTAAATGTAAGCTTAGCTTCAAGCATGTGTTTAAATCCGATTGCTTTCCACGGGACTTTAACACCTGCCAATCAGTAAACCTGCCACTTAAGCATTTTGCCGAGCTACAGCCTGACAGCGTGACAGTTGTAGACAGAGCTAACGCAAAAGAAGAGGGCTCTGAGCAGTTTCCTCCGCTGTAGTGAACACTGCTTTGTGGCCCAGTGTGGATTTGCCCTCCCAGCTGCTCCCATTGCTGCCCTCTCCACCCCCTCATTGGGCAAGGTGAGAGGAGGAGGAGGAAATATTGCGTAAGGACCAGTTTAGCCTCCACTTACCCTGCTAAAGGCCAGGGGAGGGAGGAAAGATCACTATCACAGTGGAAGGCTTTGGCAGCAAAGGCAGCACCTCCTCCCACCCTGATGGAGGGAAAAGAACTACCCCCAGGGCCTACCCAGTAATTTGAGCTGTGGACCCTTGCCACAGAGGTGGGAGCTCCACATGTGCGCTCTGGTCGGGTTAGAGAAGGAGGAGGAAGAGAAGAGGAGCTGCCACCAGTGTCAAGTTCCTCTCTAGCCCACCACTCTCCTCCTCCTGCTCCATGCCCCTCCCCTTCCTTTTCAAATCCAGGAAGCAGGAAGAGGAGTGGAAGCCAATGGTGGACATCCCCAGCCAATCCACCACCTGAGGTGTCCACCACCTGAGATATCCACCTCAAGTGACCTCATGGACAGGATGGCCCTCATCCTTCCCCAGTATGACCTCCAAGTTGTTCTACTGTGGGATCCTTTCCGCTTTCCCAAGGTTGCTACCACACCACACAACCACACCTCCTGGGTGCATGTTGAGTAAAGTTTTCCCTGTTGGGTTATAGCAAACTATGAATTTCTCAAATGTAGGCAGATAATTACATGTCTGATGATGAGGGAGGTTGCTTCTTCAGTCAGGCTTAGTGCCTGAAGGGTGTAACTTATTTTTCAGCTTGTTTTAATTCCATGAGACGTTTTGGAAAGGTGCTCAGAAAAGGTGCAGTAAGCTTTGATCACCATGGATTTCCAAGAAGCATGTAATGTGCTGCTCGCTGCTGCTACTCAGTAGCTTCTGGAACCAAGAACGATCAGATCAAAACATACCCATAAGGTTGCTTAAGACTGTTACTGTGTCGCCTTTCTCTTGCATAAATTAGACGCTAATATATGAATATTTGGTTCACTGAGAGCACAATCCTAACCTGGAGTTAGGCTGGCACAGTTAGGCCACCAAAGTTTGGCCAGCACCATGAAGTATGTTTGGACCACTCTCGGAGTCAGAGAGGCCAGCACACAGATGTGCATGTGGATACAAGCACCTTGTTGTTGGAGCTCCCGTAGGTACCTGGTGGGCCACTGTGATACATAGGAAGCTGGACTAGATGGGCCTTTGGCCTGATCTATCAGTACAGGGCTCTTCTTATGTTCTAATGTCCTTAATCACCATCTTCCCTGACTCCGAGAGTGGTCCAAATGCACTTTACAGTGGCCCTTGTGCAGGCCAAACTTTGCTGGCCTAACTATGGCAGCCTAACTCTGGGTTAGGATTGTGCTCTGAACCTTGGAATTCAGCACCAAGTTTGGTATTGGTAGAATCCTCATCAAATGCTACTTTTTTGGTATTACAGTACAGTAATATTCAGTATTACAGTGCTGAGGAAGGAAAGCATTGCAGTAAAACATTTTATGAGTAAATTTGGGCGTGCGTGCAAATTTGAAGCAACTCATCAGTTAGATTAATTGATTAGGCACATTCTGACCTACTTCAAAGAGTTCCTCACTTTATCAGGCAGCAGATTTTTACAAATTATGTTTTAATATACATACTTATAAAAATTGATGAGAGGCCAACTGATGCTATCTTAGAAGAGGCATTACCCCTTTCCTTGAAGGGGGGACAGAATGGAGGAGGAAGTGTGGAGGAGAGAGGAGCAGTGGGCTAGAGAAACACAAATATGTTTGTAAGTAAGCTGCCTTGTAACAGTAGAATATAAATCGGCCAAATACGTAAATCCAGTTTTTCCCTACCACTATTAGGCTAAGGGGAAAGCAAATGAAATTCCCAGAATTTATTTATTCTTCTCCCAAGATGTAGGCTGCATACAAAGTTATTTACCCTGACCCAAATGTTATCTTCACAACAACCTTGCAAGGTAGATTAGGCTGAGAGATAAGCCCAGAGACATTTGGAGACTCTCCACATTTGCAGATGCCATGGGAAGCTCCATTTTGGATTTTGCCCACCAACCTCATTCTGGCTATGCTAGCAGGCAGCCCAAAGGAAAAATCGGGGACAAAACAGAGAGTGCAATCCTGGAGTTAGGATTGGCCGGCACAAGGGACACCATAAAGTATGTTTGGACCACTCTCGGAATCAGAAACGCCAGCACACAGACGGGCACCATCCTCCCCAACTCCAAGAGTGGTCCAAATGCACTTTATGGTGACCTTGTGCCAGCCAAGCATTGCTGGCCTAACTGTGCCGGTCTAACTCCTGGTTAAGATTGTGCCCAGAGACTATGGGTTACTAGAATCAGGGTCCAGCATGGACCCCCGTGGATGCTTCTGCTGGCCATTTTAAAGGGCTCAATGCTGGTCGCAGGTGCCATTCTATGTATAGTGGAAGGTTTCTGTATAGTGGATAATGAGGATAGAGGCACAGTTTAACAAGGGAAGCAATAATTCTCCCCCTCGCAGATAAGCTCATTCGCAGATAGCGAGTTTGCATATAAAGAGGACTGACTGTATATCCAACATACACCCATAGGAAACAGGGTGTTGGAGTAGATAGACCTTTGATCTGATGCGGGAAGACTTCTTCCTATGACCTTCTCCTCAAGGAGGATGTTGTCCCTGGCTTTGGTACATTTCAGGATGCTGTCAGAACTGGAAATGTCTTTTAGTTCTTCCATTTAGCGAGAGTTGGCTCTCCACCTGGTTCACCATTGGCGGCACAGTAAGCTCTGTAAGTCAGAACAGCGATGGTTGCTCGTGCCTTGGATGTTGGCATTCAGCAGAATGCATCCACCCACGTTGTGCCTTCTGCATTCATTCAAGCTCTGCCCAGCAGGATCATTAACCATCAGCACAATGTCCCTTCCTTCTCACAACAGAAGATTGTTATTGCTGTCATTCCAGGAAGGCATTTAAAATTCCAGAACATAAAATACTCAGTACAGACTGGCTCACATGAGGACGAAGTGTGCCACTTTGAAAAGGTTAATTAAAAGAACAGTTTAGACCGTAGTGCTCTTGGATCCCTTCATTGTGTGTGTGTTGATCATAATGTCTTTTTCGTCTTTCATCATGTCAGGATTCAAACAGCAGCAGGGCAAAGATTATTGCCCAGGAACAAGATGCAGCCTGGAGAATTCCCAAAGTCTACCATGGGCAATAATTCAGGACTTGCTTCTCTCTTTTTTTTAATGTTTTCATTGCACTGGATCCATGCGGCATCTGACAGGGAGCTACTCATGAGTCGGGTGAGCAACCCTCTCTTCCCAGCAGGGCGGTCACGCCACTGTAAGCTATCTAAGAGCGCAATTCTATTGTGTTCCTTGGGTCAACACAATACGTTGAGGGTCCCAACTGGCACCCTCGTGTTGGTGCTGGTGCCATTGGGCCAATGCTAGCAGTAGCGTCGGCCCAAGGGTGCTGCTTGCAGGGCTACTCCTGCACCAGTCAAACGTAGCTGGCGCAAGTACGGATCTAAGCGTAGGGAGGGAGGGAGGAACTGGGTGGGGGTGGAGGTCTGGGAGACATGCTGGCCCGGGGAGCGGGGTGGAAATACAATATGGTTGGTAGGCCACATCCAAGCCTCCATCCCCAGGCCGTGTGGCCCAACCCCTGGCCCTGCCTTAAGATTAATAGGCATGAATTGAAGCCATGGACGGAACAATATGGCTGACTCAGATCATCGCCGCGAAGGAAAATTACATTAAAATCTCTTCATGACACAAGTAGTTGTCAATATGAGAGTAATTTTTTTTACTTCTAGACTATTAAGAGTATTTTTTTAACTTCTTCACTCACCCCCCCCCCAAAGAAAAAAAACAAATTCTGTTAATGTTCAGTACTCACTGAACGGTAGTTTTATTGAGCCGATGTAATGTGAATACATGAAACTTTCCATGGAAATTAAGTCCCATTTTTCGTTCAGCGATTCGCACACCCGTATGCAGAACACGCAGGCATGCTTAAAGAGGTTGAAATTAACTTTTACACGCATGCAGGGAGATTTTTATTCGAGAATTCGCAGCAATCCTCCTCCTTTGCGGCGATGATCTGAGTCAGCCACATTGTTCCGTCCATGGCTTCAAGAATGTGACGTCATGGCTTCTCCAGTGTATAATAACTCCATGGTGTGGCCCTTATTTGGGCCACGCAACCTCTTTGGCTCTGTGCCTGCTTTTTAACAGGCACAGATCCAAGGAAACCATCGGGGAGGCTCCTCAGTGCACCAAAGCTGCACTGGATATATTATTGCAGGCCCATCAGCCTCACTATTCCAGCACAGTCCAGGATTACTCCCATATCACAGGGTCCGGTGCTGCGGTTTGGGAGCACCCATCAGCTTGATGCGTGCCATGGAATTTGCAAAGCCACAGAGGGCTTGTGTGGGAGAAGTGGGCCAACGGTCGGACTGGGGGCAGCAGGGCTCCACTGCTCTTTGATGAGGCTGTGCATTGCCTGGTGTTCTCACCTGCGGTGCAGCAGCCTACAAAGGACAAGGCGGGAGACACAGAGCAGAGGCAGCTAGGGATTGACAGCAGCAGTGGCGTCTCTCCCATCTTGAGTGGGGCGGTCCTGGCTGGGGAGGCAGCAGCCTGTGGAAGCAAAGGGAAGGGGGTTAGACACAGAGCAGGGACAGCAGCAGTCTGCCTGCCCATCTCCACTGCTGCTTCCTGGGTTGGAAGAGTAAGAAGGGAACAGAATGGAAGTGTGGGAGACACTCTAGCCCACCACTCTCCTCTCCTTCACATTTCCTCTCCAGCTCCTTTCTGTACTTTTCAAACCCAGGAAGAGGTGGCTGGCATGCCACCACATAATGGGGCAGCCTTTCTTGTGCAGCTTCTGACACTGGGTGAGCTTTGGCTGGCCCTGTTGAGACATGTTGTGAAAACTCCAATTTGCTGCAGCAAATCGGTCAGCACAGAGTTGTGACATGCTCTACGATAGAGCGGTAATGGAATAATTTTTGGTCTTAGAAGTGCATAATTCTCACTGAGCGTGCCGGAGCTTTACATGATGTATTACTGGGTTGACACAATAAATACAGGTTAGGAAATCAATTATTTAGAGGGCAGTGCAGAGGGGGGGGACTGGTGGGCGGAGAATGGTCGCAGCCTGCAGTTCAAAGGGTGCACTTCGAAGGAGGTTAGAGAGGCGGGCAATGAATTGAAGCCCACAGGGCTCTAGGCTGGGGCTCTTGAATATATTCATTACCGATGTCGACCCAAATTGCATCATGCGATAGCATTAAATTTGCAGAGGATACAAAACTAGAGGGAATGAGTTGGTTGCAGTGGTTTTAAGGGATGTAGCTGTTTTACAGGAATATCTTGACAGATTATGTAAACAGAGGGCTGGAGGGGAGGGAGGATGGCATGCACTGGGACTCTGGGAAAGCTTGATCCAATTTATGTTTGCTGGCATGGCAGGCAAAACCAAGCTTGCTCTTTCAGACAAGGAGGATGATTTGAAAAGTGCAACAGGTGCTGTTATCCAAAGGTAGAATCAGGGCAAGGCTGGATAAACGTTTGCTTTAGACTGGTTTTGTGCATTAGTGCAATACAGAATACAAGGGAATCGGGGAGGACAAGGGGTGTTTTTTTTGGAAAAGCAAGGTATTTTTTCCTTACATTTGGAAGCACAAATCCTCACATACAGCCTGCACTGTCTATGCATTCTGCAACCTGACCTCTCTATGCGTTCTGCAGCCTGAACTGTCTATGTGAGCTCAATCCTAGAGTGCAATCCTAACCTGATGTTAGGCTGGCACAGTCAGGCCAGCAAAGTTTGGCTGGCGCCGAGGCCACCGTAAAGCGTGTTTGGACCACTCTCGAAGTCAGGGAGGATGGCGCACGCCCAGTAGTGTCATTCACAAACGAGCCGCCGGAACGCAAGGCGGGACTTACGGCTTGATTGACAGGCAGTCTGTGACACGTCGCTGCCTGCCCGCCCGCCGCAGGGGCTCCCTCCGGGTGGCGCGCCCCTCCACGGCTCGCCTAGGCACCCAGCGCGCCCCCCAGGCAAGCAGGCACCCCCTCCAAAGCCAGGGGTGTCCGCGCAGCGGTCGGGCAGGCAGCGACGTGTCACAAACGGCCAGCCAATCAGGCGGTAAGTCCCGCCTCGCGTTCCGGCGGCTCGTTTGTGAATGACACTACTGCGCTTGCCTGTGTGCTACCCTCTCTGAGAGTGGTCCAAACATACTTTATGGTGTCCCTTGTGCCGGCCAAACTTTGCTGGCCTAACTGTGCCGTCTTAACCCCAGGGTTAGGATTGAGCTCTGAGGGCTTTCCAGGAGCAAAAAGAGAAACTCAAGCAGCCTCAGACATGGCCAAGGGAGGGAGTTAAACTACCCAGCTTCCTCCTCCTCCCTCTTTCTCCAGGGAAACATCCATCCTCACCAGGTGGATGTCTACCCTCTACTGAGCTCCACATCAGCTGCTAAGGAATCTTTATATACAGGCATCTTGGATCACCACCCCGACCTTTCCTGCCCTGGCCGCTGTGAAAGTGTTGCTCACCTTCACCAGCCTCAAGAAAGCCTCCTCTCCAGGCCAATTCTGAGTCTTCTGTTTCTTCCTCTTCCCAGCAGCATTGCCACTTTCCCCAAAATGACCTTTCCCACCTGCCCAGACCAATATGTTTTTTCTCAGGCAAACAGGTGGCCAAGGTTATCTCAGGTCATCTGAGATCCACTGCCGGGTTCCCTGCTTTTACTGCTGGACTCTGTGCTGGTACCCGATGGTTCCTCAATTTTTCAAGGGTTGGCAGCCTTGTGACATCACCAGGCCCCTGCCTTGGACACTTCAGGGCTTAGGACTGCTTCTGACCTGGCAGCCCGGCTTCCTTGAACCAAAATGGGTAACCATTTTGAGCCATGCGTAACCATCAACCCTCGGTCTAGCAAAGGCTCTCATTCATTCAAGCAGTGGCCATTGATCATCTGCATGCACTAATAATTTATGTGCTGCTGCAATTTAAACTTCCCTCTTGCTGAACTCCGAGGTCTGAAGCTTCTGTCTTTGTTTTCGTTTGAAGGGGGAAAAGATGATTTTAAAAAAATGAAGGGGAAAATGGCTATGCTGCTTTAAGATGAACCCAGGAGTGGCCCTAGTCACAGGCCGCAAGATCAATTGGCTGCAACTGGGACGGTTTTTTCGTTCCATCAGCAGAAATGAGAAATAAACTCTATCAGTTTTGTGCATCCTACCATGCTGAGAGCAGATGCTTTGCTGGTTGCCTGTTTTCATTTCATGAAAGGCAGACCGAATGGGGTTCAGGCAAATTTTTTTTCTTCCCCCCCCCCTTTATGCCGAAAAGAAGAGTAGAACCACC
Organism: Lerista edwardsae; assembly: GCA_029204185.1. Classification (NCBI taxonomy): domain Eukaryota; kingdom Metazoa; phylum Chordata; class Lepidosauria; order Squamata; family Scincidae; genus Lerista; species Lerista edwardsae. The sequence continues at coordinate 5,153,233 of JAJKFI010000020.1, forward strand.
TGGGCATTCTGCTTTACTCTGAGGCAGGGATGACCTTTTCTATTGTGGTGCCCATTTCAGAAAGATCAAGGAAAGACAAGGAAGAATCTCTGGGTCCAAATTCACACATAGGTGAGACTCAAATAATGTGTCACACAAAGCACAAGCTTGGCATGCAGCCATGTGCTTCTTCGACACATAGCATAACTAGGGGGCCCGGATCTGGATCAGGCTCAAGAGAGGAGCTTTAGCCTTTTGCCCCAATAGGCTCCACCTAGTGGTGTCATTCAAATGATTTAGGAACAGGAACTCACTTTTGATTGGCACTTGTTGGGAACCCGGAACCAGCCACGGAGCCCGTTAGGATCCGGAATGCCCGTTCTGGTCCGTTCCCCCTGAATGACATCACTGGCTCCACCCCTTGCAGGTACCAGCTGACCAGATGAGAAAAGCGACCATCGGAACCAGTGGGATTTTTCCTCTATGGTCAAATAGCAGCCACATGGGGCATTTCTGATAGAAGCAGTCCTCACTATTTAAAATGCATCCGTTGATGAGATTTCCACACCACCTCTTGCTAACTGGCTGCCTGACCTTGTTTTGATGGTAGCTGGAAAACGTTTTCTAATGTTTATCCAAACCTCTTGAACCAAGAGCTCCCGACCCATAAATGGTACATGAACCGTGTATGGGAGCCTGCAGCAGAGGGAGCAAAACTGTCCTTTACCAGCGCAGACCACTATTCCATTTAGGACAGTATTGTCTCTAATAGGGGTGGCCGAACTTGCTTAGGGCGCAATCCTAACCTGGAGTTAGGCCGGCACAATTAGGCCAGCAAAGTTTGTCCGGCACCAGGGCCACCGTAAAGCACGTTTGGACCACTCTCGGAGTCAGGGAGGATGGTGCCCATCTGTGTGCTGGCCTCTCTGACTCTGAGAGTGGTCCAAACATACTTTATGGTGTCTCTTCTGCCAGCCCAACTTTGCAGGCCTAGCTGTGCTGGCCTAACTCCAAGTTACGATTGTGCTCTTAATGACGTAATCAGTGGTGTCCCTACAGGGGGGGCAGAGCTCTAAGTTTTGCAAGGAGCCTTACCCTCCCGTGTAAATCGCTCCTCTCTCTTGCCGCTGTAGCCATTAAGCAATGCCAAGATGTTGCTTTTCCCCCTGAGGATTGGCTACAGTGGCATGGGAAAGGAGCAATTTCCACAGCAAGGTAAGGCTCCTTGCAAAACTTAGAGCTCTGCCCCCCCTGTAGGGACACCACTGGACGTAATGCAGTGGTTTACAAAATTTTTCAACTGGCAGCTCCCTTGACCCACTGGGCCATTGGCCGCAGCTCCAACCCTATATATTTATAGGGCAATAGGGTTTTTTTGCAAGGATTCTGTGGCTCACCTGGCTCCAGGTTAATTCCAGGTAACTCCAGGTTAGGATTGCACTCTGGGCCACATTCCCAGCTCCCATCAGCCCTGCCCAACAACAAGCAAGATGAGCAGGTACCTTTGAGTAACCAGATCCCTGTGGTTTGGATGTTGTTTAAAAGCCACAGTGCAGGTGTGTCCTACAGATGGGGAGGGGCTGTAGCCCAGGTAGAGCTCCTGCTTTGCATGCCAAAGGCCCCAGGTTCAACCACTAGCATCTCCAGGTAGGATGGGAAAGACTCCTGTCTGGAATCCTGGAGAGTAGAGTTGCCAGATGTGATTACAGCTGTTCCTGGAGATTACATCAGTGGTTGCCACACTGTGGCTTCCTGGGGAGCTGCGGAAACCAATCCAGGTAGGGAGGGTGGCAGAAGGGGCAGGGTAAGCAGCTGAGGTCTGGCCTGACCTGTGCCCAACAGTAGCGTAGCTAGAGGAGAGTGGTGTGATATGTACTGCAGGCAACGCAATGCACCATGTAAGAAGCCCCTCCCATTTTTCGTAAAAGCCATTCCGGCAGCGACAGCAACACACAGGTGCACATTGCTGTCGCTGCCCAGAAAGGCTCTGATGGCAAACGGCAGGGGATGTTTACACAATGCATTGAGGCACCTGCAGTACTTACCCCTCCTGTGGCTATATTACTGGCCTCTTGGGGTAGTGTGACTACCTCTTAAGCCAATGTGACCAACATCGTCACATTGGGCCCCGCTCTTTGCAAGGCCCCACACCAGCACAGTGAGCATATCACCTACTGCTGCAGCCGGGGTCCCTATGGGCTGTAAGTCAGTGGGGCAAGCAAAGCAGCTTTATCTCGGGCCCTCCCACTTGCCCCTGCCTCCAAATGGCCCAAAATGGGCCTCCTGGAGGCAGTTGGTGGTGATGTCATCATATCATGTCATTGTCATGATGTCATGTCATGATGTCATTTCCAGATGCCACGGTTTGCATGCAGCACCACAAATGCTCTTCTTGGTGAGTGGGGGAGCCCACAGGGAGAGTGGGGGCCTCCGCAGGAATGCCCCACATCGGACCCCGCCACTCCTGGAGCCGGGCCTGACTACCTCCGTACTAGAAAATGGGGGCACCCGTTGGGACCTTCTGAACCTGCAGGAGTCAGTGGTTTGCCAGCGTGTAGATGCAGGAAATTCAGATACCTCTTTAAGAAGCTTTCAGGCATTTCCACGGAAGTGTCGCCCACCGCCTAATTCATCCGCTTGACATCCCATTCATCTTGATGTCTTGTAAGATGTGCCACTAAACAGCTTGAGAGACTTTGTCAGAAGTTACAAATTAAGCAGCAGGCATCAAGACGTGCGGGGAATGAGAAATAGTATGTTTATTCCTGAATCTTTTTTTTTTAAAAAGAGTCTAAATATCCAGAGGAAATTTAATTAACTGAGCCCACGCCCCCTCCTTTCCTCTATTTACGATTGTACGCAGCCTCGCACACAGATTCATGAGGATTCAGTTGCTGCTCTCATCTTCCCTTCCCTTCAAGGAACTCAAGAAGGAGAGTAAGTGACACATTCCAGCCTTTAAATAGGCTGCCAGGACTTCAGCTGTTCCACAGCTCTCCCCTAGGGCTGCCCGTGCTGTATTGATGGAGGGCTTGGAGGGAGGGGAGGATTTAATTGGTCCTCATTGTTAACATTTTTTGCGGGGGGGGGGCGTGCGTGCGGGGAAAGCCCTGCTCCATTAGGTTATAAATCTAGTTTGGCTCCAATTCTAGTCCTACACCTGAAATGTATCTCCTGCTGTGCAAATATAAAAGCCCCCCTTCTACTCTGCCTTCCCCCCACCCCCGCCAGTCTCTACCATGGAAGGAACCTGTAAATGCCAAGTAAGTGCTGGAGACTAGATTGAGTTTTTCTAGACCAGTATTTCTCAAACTGTGGGTCGGGACCCACTAGGTAAGTCGCGAGTCAATTTCAGGTGGGTTGCATAGCATCCAGCGCAGCCATCATTGAAAATATGGGAGAATGGGGCACTGGAAGGGGGGAGGGTTGCGTGGCGGTTTTGCTTGTGTCGTCAAGGTTGTAAATGGGCTTTGTTCTTTCTGATTCTCTTTGCTATTGGAAAATGGCTGAGAAATAACCCAACCGATTGCTGCATTCTCAGGAAAGCAGCAGGCTCTGGCGTCGCGATGGTGGCACTTCTGGCCGTGACATCACTTCTGGTGGGCCCCAGACTGATTGTCATTCTAAAAAGTGGGTCCTGATGCTAAACATTTGAGAACCACTGTTCTATACTAGGCCTCTGTCAGCGCAATCCTAGATTGCACGTAGCGTCAACGCTACATCTTTGCGTCGCTGCTACGTGCGTAGCACTGGCACTGGGAGGCCGATCGGCACCCCTGTGTCAGCGCTAAAGCCCTGAAGCCAACGCTACTCGTAGTGTCTGCTTCAGAGCACCAACAGAGAGCCTCCCTTGCGCTAACCGAAGTCGGTCGGCGCAAGGGAGACTCTGCCCCATATCGGGACGGGGATTGGTGGGAGCGAGGGAGGCTGGGGGCGGGACATGGGTGGGCTTGGGAGGTGGCCATACGGCCACATCCTAAGCCTGTCTGCGAGGCTGCACAGCCCTGATTTGGGCCACATGGTCTCCTCGGATCTGCGCCTGCTCTTTAGCAGGTGGAGATCCGAGGAGCACATAGGGGAGGCTGGAGCCTCCCCTACGGTAAGGGAGCACACGCTCCCTTGCCGTGTGGGGGGGGGGCTCCAGCCTCTCCTATGCAGCATCAGATATGGCGCTGTCAAGTCGGCCTCACCATTCCGGCGCTGCATAGGATTGTACCCTGTGTGTGTCTGTGTGTTTCTTGCACGTGTGTGTGTGCACGCAATATAATTTCTGCTACCTTTTGTCTCTGACTCTGTGTGTGTACTGAAACTGTCTCACACTTTTCAGAGGTTTGTTTCAAATCTGCAGCCCAAACCTCCAGCTTTACATTTTGCAGTCTGTTGGGATACCTCCAATGTTCCCCGCCTTCCTCCTCTGTCTCGTGCTTACCATCTGCCTGATGAAAAATTCTGTAGAATTTAAAAGCTTGCTGGGTTTTTTTTTTACTTTCTTCCTTGTCACGGGCCCTAAATGAGCATCACCTGATTTCAGTGTGTGGGTTTTTCTTTTAATGGACCAACATGGCCACTTACAATATTGGAGATGTATTTATTTACATCCATGTTGCCGCATGTTGTTCCCAGAATGAACTTACACATCCTTCCATGTCTGTGAATGGCTACCGACAAAGTCCTGCCCATCTGGTAGCATGAGACATGTTTTGCCAAGAAGGAGGCCTGCACAAAAAACTCTGTGTGATGCCAGCACAAAGACATATCTGCTGATATTAGCAAACTGGAGGCTGTAAGAGCACAATCCTATACATCTCTACTCAGAAGATGTCCCACTGAGTTCAGTGGAGTTTACTCCCAAGCAAGTGTGCATCTTGAGCCTGAATCTTATGACTTGGCTTGGGTTTGACTTCAGTGGTACCTGCTTCCACTGAAGCATGCTTAGGATCAACAGCACAACAGCTTTCACTTGGAGTGGTGCAAAGTGTTCTGCAAAGGGAATCAGGTCCATGGAATAGCTAAGAGGGTGCAGGTGTGCAATTGCACCAGGCTACAAGCTTTAGAGCGCAGTCCTAAGTTGCGCTGGAAAGGCGAGGCCAGCACACCTTAGGCACGCTGGGGAGCCTCCTTGGGGCAAGCGCACATTCGCGCTCTTGCCCCATACGTTTCCATATGCTCCAGCCTCCCCATACGTTTCCTCGGACGTGCGCCTGCTAAATAGTAGGCGCAGAGCTAATCATGATGGCTGTCACAAGTGTGTTCCTATTGTCATCTGTAAAATGTTGGAGGCTGTCTGTTCTTTAACCGCCACTGCAGATCAATCAATCACTAGTATTTATATACCGCTTTTCAACACAAAGTTCACAAAGTGGTTTACAGGCAAATAGTAATAATAAAGCTAAATGGCTCCCTGTCCCAAAAGGGCTCACAATCTAAAAGGATGGAGACCAGCAACAGCCACGAGAAAGACACTTTGCTGGGCTGAAGAGGGACAATTGCTCTCCCCCTGCTAAATATAAGAGGACACCGCTGGAAAAAGTGCCTCTCGCCCAGTTAGCAGGGGTTGATGGACGACCCCCACCTGTTGCCTTGCCTGGCTGGCTCATCCTTCCCCGATGTGTGTTCCTCCTAAGGAAGACAGAGTGAGCCTTCATCTCAACCCATTGGCGTCTTCCAGGTTGGAAAGGATGGAGTCAGAGAAGGTACAAAATCAGCCAGGGCTGCGGAAGGGCTTCTGCCTCCTCCCTCCTTCCCTTGCTGCCTGTGAACACTCCTCATTTTGGATGTCAACACCAGGTTTGAAATGTGAGCTGCTGAATGTTAGGAGGAAGCCACAAAGAAGGATGAGTCCGTGAGCTGCAGGATGGGCCTGGTGAGATCTGACGAGCGCACGGGGAAGAAAAACCTGCCACTGTGAGGCCGTTTTCAATGGAGTGGAGACTCCTGCTGTGGCCTGGCTTGGCTGGCCTGGCTGTGAGAGCAAAGGCTCAGTCGAAGAGCTAATCTGTCCGAACAGAAGGGCTTCCCTCTGCGGAGGGGCACACGCTGGGTCAGGTTTTGCTCGGCTGCACTTTGGGAACCCCACTGGCAGTAGTGGCAGAAGTGGCAAACAGCAGGGCGATTCATGATTAGATCCCCCCCCTCCTGAGCCAAGCTGGCAAGGAGCTACAAACAGGCTGGATGAACTGATACAGGGATGTTCAGTACAGCTGGGAGAGCGTTTCCCCATTTGTTTTGTGGGAACCGTGACACAGAAACTCACACAGGAAGGACATCGGTGGAGATGGTAAGCAATGGTCGGTTTGCCTGGCATGTTGCGAAGGGGGTAATTGGATAGTCCAATCAATCAATCAATCAATCAATCAATCAATCAATCAATCAATCAA
>JAJKFI010000020.1:5159598-5192045 GCA_029204185.1 Lerista edwardsae
CAATCAATCAATCAATCAATCAATCAATCAATCAATCAATCAATCAATCAAAGGAGCATTTGGATCTTCCCACCTCTTCCCACCTCCTGAAGTATTGTTAATATCAACAATACTCCAAGTCATATGCTGCATATGAAATTTTTGGAAAGGAGCAGATGTGGCAGGCAGTGTATTGAGAATCAAACTAGTAACTGGGGAAGCTGGAAGATGTCATTGCATTGCATTGCATTGGGCAGGTCAGTGTCCCTCTGCCCCGTTTTCTCATCTAATAAATGGGCATGAGTGGCCGCTTTTGCAGGGCTGCTGTGAGGGCAGAAGCACCTTCCAGACCAAAAGGATTGTGCCAGTGGTTCCCAAACTGTGGGTCGGGACCCACCTGTGGGTCGAGAGTGAATTTCAGGTGGGTTGCACCTAGAGCAGCCATATTGAATATATGGGAAGATGGGATGCTGGAAAGGGGGAGGGCTGTGTGGTTGTTTTGCTTGTATCAAGATTCTAAGTAGGCTTTTTTCTTTCTGATTCACTTTGCTGTTGGAAAATAGCTGAGAAATCACCCAACTTATGGCTGCATTCTCAGGAAAGCAGCAGGCCCTGGTGTCACAATGATAGCTCTTCAGGCCATGATGTCACTTCCGGTGGGCCCTGGACAGATGGTCATTCTAAAAAGTGGATCCTGGTGCTAAAAGGTTGGAGAACCACTGAATTGTGCACATAAAAGGTAGTATGATATACAACCACTGATGTACAACATGTGCCAAGCTACAGATAATATTTTAGTTCTTCTAGTGCAGCCTACTAAGACACTGATCTGTAAAATGGGCATTATCGCTGGCCAGGCTTCAGCACTTTTTAAGAAAATATATATATATAAGTGCTGAATTTGTGTTAATGTGGTTAATGTTAATGTGCTCTTGTTATTTTCGTGTTAATGTGGTTCCACCCTCCCCTTTTAAAAGGAAATAAAGCACAATCGATTTTTAAGATGTTATAAAACTGCTTTTTGCGGAGAAGGGATCGTGTGATAACACAGCCACTGGCCAATTAGTCCTGTGCACCACAGCTCTGTTGCCAATTCCTTAAGCTGGATCCTGGACTGGAAGGAGCACAACTGTTGGTAATGGGGTGAGTACATTTCCAGAGCACAGTGGCTGCTTTTTGGAAAGTGTACATATGTGTGGACGTTAATGCACACAGTGTGCTAATTGAATTTGACCTTTCGCTGAAGGTACAACTTAGGCTGGCCTCCTCTTCTTTCCCAGGAGGCCAATAAAGGGGAGGGAGATGGGTCAGCACTTGACATGACAACAGGAGCTCCTACCTACTGAACAGGGCAGCAGGATCTGACAACCCCTTGTGGGCCTGCCAAGCTGGAAGTCAATAAGAATGACATGACACTGACTTATTAACTGTCAGAGAGGAGGGGGCAAATTACGAGGAGGAAACTCTGCCTCTAACAAACACTTCCAAGGATGACTGAACATCTTTGCTCTGGCTATCGGCAGTTAAAAAAGTCCATTGGAACTCTTGGCCGAAGCTTCATAGCCCAATCCTAAGCATTGCCGGCATAGTAGTAGTAGTAGTAGTAGTAGTAGTAGTAGTAGTAGTAGTAGTAGTAGTAGTAGTAGTAATACATGTATTTATATACCGCCTTTCTTAAGATCACTAGATTTCTCTGATGACTGTAACTCAAGGCGGTTTACATAGGCAGACTTTTATTCACAAACCCAAAGGTTTTTACAATTTACAGAAACGTTCTATCTTTCAAGAACAACACTCATACAGATCTTTCTTTCTGGATTTAGCCTTCTTTCTTTAGCCACCCGTCTGTCTTCTGCTGGCTGATAAGAGGCTTCCCTGCTCCCACCAGAGACACAGCTGACTTCAGCACACTCCTCCTCCCACGAGGCAGCTGAAACTCAGCTTTTTTAATCAGCCACAGTTTGCAAGGTCTGCCGCTCACAGAGACTTCCGGTAGTATCAAGCTCACGACCTTCAGATCTTCAACTGTTATCTTCGGGCAAACGGAGGCATTAACCCTCTCGGCTAAATCTTCTGCCCAAGGTAAGTAAGGTCCTTTAATTCCCACGAACCAAATTTTTGTAAAGTACTGGCACAGAGATATACTCTTAGAGATGTGGCTGAGTGCTGCTGAGAACAGGGTTGGGGGGCAGAGGAGGGCAAAGAACACATTTTCATTACCAAGAGCTCCATTTATTTCTGCACTGAGTAAAAGCTGGACTCTTGCATCAAGAACCGCTTCTAAAGAGCCTATTGACTCCACTTCCCCTCAGCCCTTCCTTCCCTTCTCATTAGTGTTTTTTATTACTGCAAATAGGACCTTTATGGACTAGTTTTATCACACCCTCTGGAACCTGATCAATATCTGGCAATGCAACGTTCCGCTGAAAGTGCTGACCTAGTTAGGCACTGCGAGGCCTGAGACAAGAGGTGGGGGGGCATTTTGCTCTTTCCCCACCATGTCATTCGCTTCCTGGAATCTTTTGCTGTGGCAGAGAAATATGTGCTGCTCCATATGCTCATCTGGTGGTTCTCCTAGTGGTTCCCAAACCGTGAGCTGTGACTCCCCAGGGAACCATGGAAACCAGCCAGGGGAGCCAGCCATGGAATCCTTGTGAAAAACCGTCACCCTGGTCAAGGTAGAGGATTGTAGCCCAAAAGGGGAGCCATAGACAATGGCCCAATAGGTCAAGGGAACTGCCGGTCAAAACGTTTGGGAGTCACTTCCCTAGACCAAACCATAACCATTTGGGGGCTCAGGGCAGGCCTCTATGCTGGACCTAGTCATCTCTAAGAGCGCAATCCTAACCTGGAGTTAGGCCAGCAAAGTTTGGCTGGCACAAGGGACACCGTAAAGTAGGTTTGGACCATTCTTTGAGTTAGCGAGGCCGGTACGCAGATGTGGACCATCCTCCCTGACTTCAAGAGTGGTCCAAACGTGCTTCATGGTGTCCCTTGTGCCGGCCAAACTTTGCTGGCCTAACTGTGCCAGCCTCACTCCAGGATTAGGATTGTGCTCTAAGGGTATTGCATTGCATACATTCCACTGGGCAACCACCTTTCTTCCTTACTCAGAATTACTGCCTCAAGTGAGTTGACTCTTTTATGAGATTGATGGAGTCGGTTGCTTCAAGACACCATGGGTGGGTGGTCTGTGCACCTACCTCCACCACTCTTTCTCCCCCCCCCCCCGCTCCCTGGCTTGAAGAGGGGAATGAAATAGAAGAGGGAGAAGAGTGGTTGGCTAGTGTGTCAGAGATGCTCTAGGCCACCTCCATATTCTCTTCTATACTTCCTCTTCTGATCCCTCATCTTTTTCACGTCCATGAAAGAAGAGGAGGCTGAGTAAGAGGTGGTGGAGGAATAATTTAGTGTACCATTTCAGGCACCAAAAGGTTTGGGGCAGGCTCTGAACCTATCTAATTTTCTTCCTCATAGTAGCTCAGAAAGGACTGATCAAGCAGGAAAAAGTTGAGTCTGTTCTAGCAGCTCAGTCCTAATCAAGCTTATTTGGAAGTCAGGCCATCTGATTTCAAAGGGTATTTTTCCATGTAAGTATAAGGATTGTAGCCGGCGGTGAGTGTAGAGAGCACAGAGTTAGGCCAATAGGATCGGGCTGCCCATTGCCAGAAATGCTTTAACTTGCATCAGTTCAATTTTGCATTGTTAATTTCCACCAGAGAGCACCTCTTACATACCACGTTTGAAAAGCTGCATTCTAAAGCAAGCACTCCTCCCATGACGTGTGCAATTTTTTTAGAGGCTGCTTGTTCAATATGCCAGATTTTTAATTTTAGTTTGCTTTCTCTCTAAGTAAATGTTGGTTTTTTTCTTTGATTACAATTTTGCCCTGGGCTGTTCAAATGTTCAGGTCTACTAATAAGCACTGTGAAGATTGGTACTATGTTATCTGGGTATAATTTTCCTGATGAGCACACAGTGATTGGAAAATCTCCCGATTTAAATAAGAAAAGAATGCAAACTTCACATCAGTTCCAGAGAGGGCTTGCAAAGATAGTGCTTGTCCCTTTAGAGTAGAGGCTCCCAAATCAGGTATCATGATAGGTGTCTGCGGGCATTGTGGGACCTATGCTGGCCAAGCTGCTTGGTAGCATGAGTGCAATGTGGTGGGCTGGATGTCACATGGTAGGGGTTGTCCGCAGAGCTGCAGAAGGGGCCACCCACCCCACCCACCCTCCCTGGGCCAGCTAGCACTATTTTTGAGTTATTTTTTCAGGCGTGAGTCCAGAAGTGACATAATCATGTCATTTCATGATGAAATGACATCATCATGTCATACGTCATCAGCACTTATTTCCAGGTAGGGAGCTTGACAAGGACAATCTCGGGCTGGGTAGGTTTGGGAAGTGGTGCTATAGATATTTCTAAATGCTGTGAGAAAGTGCCATATCCTCTTTACTGGTCCAGCTAGGTATCCTATTCCTCTGCCTTGTTGTTGTTGTTGTTGTTCAGTCGCTAAGTCATGTCCGACTCTTCACGACCCCATGGACCATAGCACACCAGGCCTCCCTGTCCTCCACTGGCTTCCGGAGTTCACCCAATTTCACGTTCTTCGCTTCGGTGATACTATCTAACCATCTCATCCTCTGCGGCCCCCTTCTCCTTTTGCCTTCCATCTTTCCCAGCACGAGGGTCTTTTCTAAGGAGTCCTCTCTTCTCATGAGGTGGCCAAAGTACTTCAGCTTCAGCTTCAGGATTTGTCCTTCCAGGGAGCAATCAGGCTTGACTTCCTGTAAGATTGACCGTTTTGATTTTCTTGAAGTCCAGGGAACTCTCAAGAGTCTTCTCCAACACCGTAATTCAAAAACATATATTCTTCGGCGCTCTGCCTTCCTTATGGTCCAGCTCTCACAGCCATACATTACCACTGGGAAAACCATAGCTTTGACTATGCGAACCTTTGTTGGCAGGGTGATGTCTTGGCTTTTTATTGTTTCCTCTGCCTACTATGAGGCTAAATTATAGGGTGTTGAAAAGCCTATAACCATGTGTTTTAGTTCCCAAACGACGACTTGTGATCCTCCATACAGGCAACCATGGTTTGCACAGTTTCTCTGTTCACCTACCTTCCCTGAGATACAACTATGTGGTAGCATCCCCAAACCATAGTTTGTCAGCTCATTTGGAACTTGTTTGCAAACCAGACTCAAGCAGTGGTTTCAGATCTTAGTGCGGCACTCAATGCAGGGTTGGCACCAGATGGTGGGGGAACCTAGAGCAAAGCTTTTCACTGGGTCCCTACCTCAAAGGACACATGGCAGAGCAATAGTCGCCCTTGCAATGCACTTGCCCCATTGCTGCACTGCAGTCATGCAGTGATGGGATGAGTACAATGCACTGTTGCTAAAAAGATGGTGGCAGCTAGCATGGTTACCAAAGAGTACTTTGAATCACACTCCTGATCTCTGCCACTGCCCAGGCTATCTGTTGAGTTGGGCATTGGTCAGAGGTTGGGCTATGTGCCTCCTGATAGTCTTGAGTCCTTGACCAATGCCAACCCCTAATTCTATACTTGCTCACCTGCAAACCGTGGTTTCTTAGATCATGTTGTTTCAGACCTCACAACAAACAAACCAAGTTTTGGCTTTATGTCTGAACCAACTTGTAGCTCATGGCAAATGGAAGTCCTGCAATAACTGCCTTGGTATATGCCACCACAATTGGTGAAGATTCACAAAAGTGGAATTATCTGTACCCTTAACAGAGCTTTACAGACATGAGCTCAGTAAAGCTATGCCAAGCTGCACACTTCCGTGTGAATGATTCTACCTGGGTCCATTTTCATGGATCAACAATCCATACAGAGACTGCATTTGCCATTGAATGGAATGTGCGAATAAATGTACCCAGGCACAGATGAACAATGATTAAACCGGGTCCAGTTTAACATGTGATCAGCCCCATGGAGATGCCACAATTAACTTCCTGGTCCTGTGTTTCGTAACAATAATGGCATAGCTGTAACTGGCTTTTAATTATCTTCTCTGGAGTATCCACGTTATTTGGGGAATAAATTGCAGCAGGAAGGAGTGTTTGCACAACGCGACGAGGAAGCTTCCCACAGTGATAAAAGCCCACCAGCCATGCTCCCTGTGTATCTTTCAGGATGTGCCGATGCTTGGCTTGCTTTTAAGTAACATATCAGAGGAGGGCATGGAATCAGCCCCAGCCTTGGAACAATTTTCTCTCTTCTCCTGCTTTTGTGACTTTCTCATTCAGCATCTTGCTGCTGTTGTGCAATGACTGTAAAGGGTAATGAAGGGCAGGGTTCGAAATGTATTTCATTCCTCTTTGCCAGCACAGTGTTGGAGGTGAAATCCAGGTTTCAACTAGGGTGGGTTGTTTTTTTTTCTTGGACAGAAAGAACAGGCACATTGCCTTTGCCGTGTATATTCTTGACTTCCTCGAGAAGTATGCACAAGACTGAAAAAGAGAGAAGACTCCTCCATAAATTATCTTCCCATTTTTCCCCTCCCACTCGCTGTCTCGATATGCGTGACCACCCTTTGCACTTCCATTTTCTGGCAATTGGGAAGGTGAAGTCTCTGCGGTTGATGCGGTTGAAAACAATTAATAACTGTACCACATTGGACAAGAACGGGATATAAAATGCACCCAAGAGGGTGAGAGCACCAGGTTAGCTGGCTATGAAATGGGCAAGGGCTTGTATTGTGCAGGTCGGGGCCAGCTTCAGGAGCAGTGGGGCCCAATATGGGCATTCCCACGGGGCCCCCACCATCCTGCAGGGCCCCCCACTCACCAAGAAGAGCGTTTGTGGTGCTGCGCACAAAGTGTGAGACCTGGAAATAGTTGGTGGTGACATGATGATGTCATTGCCAATTGCATTCAGGAGGCCCGTTTTAGGCTGTTTGGAGGTGGGGGCAGCTGAGAGGGCCCAAGTTAAAGCTGTTTTGCTGCCCCACTGACTTGCAGCCTATAGACATCCCAGCTGCTGCAGCAGGTGATCTGCTCACTGTCCTGGTGCGGCCCCCCCAAAGTGTGTGGCCTAATGTGATGACATTGGTCACATTGGCTTAAGGCCGGCCCTGGTACAGGTTTTTTAAAAAAAAACCCACAGTGGTCATTTGGAGGTATGTAAAGAGTTTGGGGACGGGTGGCATTCTCACTCATCTGTCACAGAAAATAATGAATGGTAGTATCTGAAATGGAGCTGAAATGCTTGGATATAAATTGGCTTCATGCACTTACAGCCTACCCTTATTCAGGATTGGGCTGTTGCGTGGGAATGTAGCAAAATGGCGGCTGATGAGCACTCAGCACTCCATTGGCAGCCATTTTCTGAGCTGTGCTTACAAGAGGTCGCTGTGCTCCAACCCTGCTGATGGACCCACCAGATGGTACCCCCAGATGGACCCAGCCGTGCCCACCAGAGAAGGTACGGCAGTGGTGTGGGTGGTGTGGTGTGGTGTGGTGTGGGGCAGGGGAGGGGGAGGAACAGTTGACAGGGAGGCTGTGGAGGGGGTGGGCTGGCAGTGATGGCGAATGCCTCAGGAATGAGTCAGCACTCCTTGGGCCATGGCTCATTTAATTGTTAGTCGCTTTGACTCTTCGTTAATAACATGGCTTCCTCTCTGGAGACCTGCTCGGTCCAGAGAGTACTCAATATGTAACTTAATATGTAAATAATGTCTGAGGAGTCGGGGAGAAATGATGTGGGATTTTGCTGAAGTGTGACAAAGCACTCTAGGAATTTGCTGTCGCCTCCTTTGATTGAGAGGAGAAAATTTGCAGATCTCAGCCCAGGGCAACAGGAGAGATGGAGAGGAGAAAATCATGGCAGAAATCCTTTTATGGACTGATTTGAGTTGCATATATTCTGGGGCTGCTCTAATGGCTAGTTCAGTCTTGGGGGTGTGCATTGGTTTTCTAATTGCTTTCACATTTCAGCTCCTTGGTGCCTCTTTCCTGAATGTTGAGCAGCTTGAGAGTTGCAGAAGCTTGCTGGAACTCCCTTGCCAGACCCACCTGCCAGGAGCAGGGCCTGCCCAAGACCTCCCAGCCAGAGGCGTTTCTATAGGGAGGGCAGAGCTCTAGGTTTTGCAAGGAGCCTTACCCTGTCATGTAAATCCCTCCTCTCCCTTACTGCTGTAGCCAGTAAGCAACGCCAAGATGTTGCTTTTCCCTGTGAGACTGGCTAAAACGGTGCAGGAAAGGAGTGATTTCCACTGCAAGGTAAGGCTTCTTGGAAAACGTAGAGCTCTGCCCTCCCTATAGAGACGCAATTGCTCCCAGCTTCTGAGGTAGTGTGCCAAATCCCACACTTTATCTGGAGGTTCACCAACTGCCAATTCCTCCTGCTCAGTAGCATACCTAAGTGGGGGCAGGAGGGTACATTGCCCCCAGTTACAGTAATGGCATCTAAATTATTTAGCAACAGCTACTCACTTTTGATTGGCACTTGTGTTGAGGCCGGCCCACTGGAAGTGAGGTCATAAGCCGGAACCCAGGAACCACCCCCAGGAACCGCCGCGCCTCCTCAGTAGGCCGCGCGGCGGCCCGGGAGAAGGCCCGGGAGTCCCGGGCCTTCTCTGGAGCCACCGCGCAGGCTACCGATTCCCCCCAGGAACCGCTGCGCCTCCTTGGGAGGGAGCCCCAGGCAGCCTACCTGCTCACGCTACTGCTGCCGTTGGTCTCCCTCGCTCCGCTGCCTGCCTGCCTGCCTGGCTCTAAGAACGCACAGGCAACTCAAACGTGCAGGCAATTCAAATGTTGCAGGGGGCAGAGTGGAGCACCGACAGAGTTGACGAGTGGGCGGGCGAATGGGCGGGGCCAGCCCTAGGAATGGGTAGGCGCGTACCCCCGTGTACCCGCTACATGACATGTCTGGTTCCACACCTTGAGGGGCTGCCAAGCTGCAGCCCCAATGGTAGACATGAGGTGAAAAAGCAGCCTTCTAAGGCACAGGAAGGCTACACACATCTCTCAGAAGGCCTCCTGGGGGCCTTAGAAACGCTTAGTCGGGACTGGAAGTAAGCTCCGACATTACAACGGAGCTATTTTCAGCATCAGGGAGGCCCGTGGAGGTGGCAGAGGGCCTCCCCAAACTTGGGAAACCCCCTCAAACCCCCTCCCCGTGATGCCCGCAGTGTCGCTGTTATATATTGTGTTCCATGCAATATAAACTCAGACAAGGTAGGTGCAGCTTGAATGTTTATTGCAGCTGGCAACTGATTGGAGGGGTGATTAGCTCCACCCCTCTTGCTCAGGCTTAACCCCTGGCTATCCTCCTGCATGCATAACAGTCACGCTGCAGGCAGTAATTTCTTGGGACGCTCCTCTTAAGGGGAAATGGCCCGTTTTTGTGCTCAGTGGTGGGTCGCATTTGAAGACCAGTGGCTTAAAGTATTTGAACTCTCTTGTCCTGGCCCTCATAAGGTGCAATGAAGAACAAGGACAAACATGGCGCTCCAGGCAAGAGACACTTCCTGTGTTTCAGCCTTTGGGCACTGATGAAAAGGTTGTGCACTTCCCCCATGCGGTGTCATGTGCAATCCGTCCACTTTGGAGCTCCAGCCCTAGTTTTGCAAAGTACCACACGGCATTTTATCACCTTCCACCATGAAATCTGTCACCTTCAAACTGCTTTATTGCAATCCGAGGGTTTGAGTCCTGCATGCCGTAACCCACCTCCAGGCCTCCGCCGTGGAGCCTTCCATTCCGGCACATCTCTTGTGTCTATCGATTAAGTTCCTTGCTGACACAAGCAATAGTCACTCAAGGGGCCACCCATTTGATTTATTTTCTCCAAGGGCTGAAGCAGCTTATTGTTTTGTCTCCCATTCCCATTGTTTCTTCTTTTTTTTTCCCCTTCATGGTCTGTGCCCATTTTGTACATCCTCATTTTCTTTTTCTTCCCCTTATGATCAGCCTAGAGGAACGAAACCAGCAGAGGCTGCAGCAAAGGCAGCATTTAAGAAATACTTTAAAAATTGGCTTTTTATTTAATGAAGATGACAAAGGCAAGCTGCGAACGATGGAACCCCTTGTGAATTTTCGTTTAGGAAACAAAAATATCTGGGAAGCAGAGACAGACTGGATTGTGATCAGGTGTATACAAGTTAATAATCAGACTGTGAGTGATTTCTTTTTTTTCGGCAGATGTAGCCATTGATCCTGAAGTGGCAAAAATATAGAGCTTTGTGAGTTTTTCTGTCTAGTTTGGGGATGGATGTGACACACAAGAAGATAAATTGACCTTGTTTATCTGCTTGCTGTGATGCCTTGCGATTTAGAACAATTTCTTTGTTCCTTTTTTGTGGCTCTGACCATAAATTCTAAAAATTTTCTCTTCTGCTACCTGGTTCGCTAACTTTGTCCGGGTATTTTGTGTTTTTTGGGCTGCATTTTAAACCACAAGTACTAATGCATTTTTGCATTGGAGATTAAACTTGCCAGCAAACATCCAGAATTGGCTGGGCTGCAGTTCAAGAACTGACAGTCTTATCTCGCATCCAGGACAACCTTCATTTTGACTATATAATGTCCAGAAATAAAGCAGCATTAAATCCATTCCTGCCAGCATTTTAAAATGTGAAAGAAGAAGATTAAAAGTGACTTCAGACAGTACAAATAACTGCACCAACTAAACGGACATCCGTTCGCTTGCTCTCAGATTTGGCTGACAGGAGTTCATTGTGTGATCCCGAGGGATTGTCGCTATAGGAGTAGGCTGCATGCAGATCTATAGCTTGTGCATATTCCACTGTTGTCCATCCCACCCACCCCCAGGTAGCCCTCTATTGGGACATTCCATGTTGAAAGGAACAGGTCAGAGACTAAGGGCCCAATCCAATGGGCCATAGCGTAGGTGGTTTGAGTGTACTGCTCATGTTTGGGTTGCAAAGGTTGCTATCAGTGGCGTCCCTAGAGGGGGAGCGGAGCTCTAAGTTTTGCAAGGAGCCTTACCTTGTTGTGGAAATGGCTCCTTTCCCGCACCACTTTAGCCAATCCTCAGGGGGAAAAGCAATGTCTTGGCATTGCTTACTGGCTACAGTGACAAAGGAGAGGAGCAATTTACATGGGAGGGTAAGGCTCCTTGCAAAACTTAGAGCTCCGCCCCCCTATAGGGAGGCCACTGGTTGCTATACGGCACTTCCAGCACCAGTGGTAAGCTGTTACCGATGGCACTGGGTGAACACCATCCCAAGCTGGCCCTGGGCTGCCCAGAGGCGGCAATGCAAGTTGCAGCGCTGCAGCCTTTTTGGGCAGGGTAGGAGGGCGTTCCTGGGCAGGGGAGGGGTGGTGTTGGGCAGGATCTGCAGCAACCTTCGCTGCCAGATCCTGACCTCTGTGTTAGGTCTTACAGCCTGACACAGAAGCGTTCACCTTTGCGCGGGCGAAATAGCTGGCGCAAAGTCAAGTAGACCCATTGCCCACCTGCGCCCTTACCATGGGGAAAGGGAACAAATGTCCCTTCTAGGATGCAGCGGTAGCCGCCTGGCTGCTGTTGCTTGCTCCAGTGGCTGGGCAGCTTAGGATTGGGCTGCCCGCCACAGGTTCAAGGCTGCAGTTCTATCTGCACTTTCCTGGGAGTAAGCCCCATTGACTCTAATGGGACTGACTTCTGAGTAGACATAGTAGACTTGGGCTTGAAGCCAGTGGTTTACTAGAAGCCAGTGGTCCTTATTGAGGAGTTCACTTGCACAGCCCATTGATGCCCCTTGGTTCCTCCTTCTCTGGGGCAATAGCAGAGCACTTCCTCTAGCACTATTTCTGACCCCTGCCTTCTGGCTGGTTGCCGGAGGAGAGAGGGCAGGTCCAGTGGCTGTCCCACCATTATGACGAGGGGGGCACATGCTCGGGGCACCACACTGGTGGAGTAGGAGGAGGACAGCAATGAGGCAGCTCACCTCTTGCAGAGGCGAGTTGTGTTCAGCCCAGTGGTGTCTGTACAGGGAGGGCAGAGCTCTAAGTGTTGCAAGAAGCCTTACCTTGCAGTGAAAATCACTCCTTTCCTGCACCGTTTTAGCCAACCCTCACAGGGAAAAGCCACATCTTGGCATTGCTTACTGGCTACAGCAGCAAGGGAGAGGCGGGATTTACATGACAGGGTAAGGCTCCTTGCAAAACTTAGAGCTCTGCCCTTCCTGTAGAGACGCCACTGGTTCAGCCTGCCCACTCTCCCTTGCTCCAGAATGGAGCCTGGCCTACCTTGGGGGGCGTGGAGGAGCAGTGCAAGGGGCTAGGAGCCAGAGGAGTGGGCTGCACTCCTCCTTCTTCACCCGGGGGTGGCCCATTGGCTGGGTCTGTAACTCGCAACCCCAGTTTGTGTTGTCTCACAAATCCTCTTTGCAAGTTCAGCCCGTCTCCTGGACAGCCACTTCATTGTTTCCCTAGCAAGGTTGACGATGTGTCCAGCTATGACATCACCTCCAGGTTAATGACATCACTTCCGGTGGGTCCCAACACATGTGCCGTTCTAAAAAGTTTGAGAACCACTGCTTTGTGCATATGCCTGCATCCAAAAGCAGGAAGAAATTATAAAACAAAAACAAAAACCAGCCCCTTTGGGCTAACTGAAAACAGGCCCATTGGGAAGCCTGGTAATTCAGCCGTTCTGCCTTTGGCTCGCTGGCTTCTGTTCTAAGTTGGTGGGGGTAATCCAACCTCCAGTGCCTCATCATCACTGTGCTTGATTCCTGTTTATCCGCGGCACCGTGATTTGTCTATAATTATATATAATCTTCCTCTTGTTTACTATTCTCCGTCCAGGTTTGAACATGATTTGGGGCAGCTCAGATGCACTCCGATGCACTTCCAAAATCCGAGATCAAAAGACATCCGGGAGTCTTCAATCTTCTCATTGCAAACTAGCAGAGAAACCTGATCCATCCTCCCCCCTCTGCCGACCTTTTGCCTCCCCATTTCTGGCACCCTTCCCCCCCTCCACAGCAATTGGGCTATTTATATAGGGTGTGGAGTCACTCCTCAGGGGCAGGCAAGTTATAGAATCCAGAATCCTTTTTCCTTCATCACTCTAACCACAGGCAGGAGCTGGTCCATGTCCTGGCTCTCGTTTCCCCTCTTGATTTGCACTGTGATTAGGCTTGAGATCCATCTGCCCTAAATCTCCCCCTGTTTTGGAGAACTCGGGAAAAGGAAAGACGGAAAGATGCAGAGGCAGATCTAAGGGAGGGCAAAGCTCTAAGTTTTGCAAGAAGCCTTACTTTGCAGTGGAAATCACGCCTCTCCTGCACAGTAGTGTCATTCCGTAATGAAGAACCGGAATGCAGGCGGGACTTACCCCTTGATTGACAGGGGCCCCGCGACGCGTCACCACCTGCTGTTCCGCCGCGGAGGGCTTCTTCCGGGTGGCGCGCCCCTCCGCGGCTCTCCGCAGCACCCAGCGCGCCACCCAGGCAAGCGGGCACCCCCTCCGAAGCCAGGGGTGCCTGCACGGCGCTCGGAAAGGCAGCGCCGCGTCAGCAATGGGCAGCCAATCAGGCGGTAAGTCCCGCCCAGCGTTCCGTTTCTTCATTACAGAATGACACTACTGCTCCTGCACCGTTTTAGCCAATCCTCACAGGGAAAAGCAACATCTCGGCGTTGCTTACTGGCTACAGCAGCAAGGGAGAGGAGGGATTTACATGACAGGGTAAGGCTTCTTGCAACACTTAGAGCTTTGCCGTCCCTGTAGCTCTAGCCTCTGGAAAGATGGATTCTAGACACCAAAGAACTGGAAAGAGCCTTAACTACCACATATTGCCAATTGGACTCTTATCAGAGAGGCTCTTGTTGGAACTAGAGGAGGGTGGCTTGCTCATTACAGAACATGATTGTCCCTTCTTAGGCCTTTATATGTTGGGGAGGGGCTATAGCTCTGTGGCTGAGCTCCCGCTGTGCATGTCCCAGGTTCAACCCTAACCCTAACCCTGGCATTTCCATACAGGGCCGAGCAAAATCATTATCTGAAAGCTTGGAAAATCACTCTCGGGGCGCAATCCTCACCTGGAATTAGGCCGGCACAGGTAGGCCAGCAATGTTCGGCCGGCACAAGGGACGTGCACAGGTAAAGCACGTTGGGACCATTTGTGGAGTCAGGGAGGATGGTGCATGTCTGTGTTAGGGTGCATTCAAGGCTGTTGCATCCAAGCCCCCATCCCCAGGCCATGTGGTCCTGATTCGGGCCGTGTGGCTTGCTCGGACCTGTGCCCGTTACACAGCAGCCACAGATCCCAGCAAGCCTATCAGAGTGGCTGGTTCCTACCCCAAGCCAAGGGTGCACACATGCCCTTGCACTAGGGAGGCTCTAGCAGCCTCCTAACTTGCGCTGGATATGGCACAGGCCCACCAGCCTTGCTGTTCCAGCACAAGTTAGGATTGCGCCCTAAATTTCACATATAGATCTTTCAAGCTGCAATGTGCCCCCACTTCTTCTTACCCCTCCTTTTGGTTACCATCCACCTGATTAAGAGTTCTGTAGAACCAGTAAGTAAGTTCTGTAGAACTGAAAGGGACGTGGTGGCGCAGCGGGTTAATCCGCTGCTGCTGGGCTTTCCGACCGGAAGGTTGGGAGTTCGAGACTGCGCAACGGAGTGAGCTCCTGTTGCTTGTCCCAGCTCCTGCCAACCCAGCAGTTCAAAAGCACCTAAATGCAAGTAGATAAGTAGGGACCACTTTGGTGGGAAGGTAACGGCATTCTGGCGTATAGTCATGCTGGCCACATGACCATGGAAGCTTGTCCTTGGACAAAACGCCAGCTCTACAGGCTTAGAAACGGAGATGAGCACCGCCCCCTACAGTCGGTCATGACTAGACCATTCGGTCGTGGGGAAACCTGTACCTTTTTAGAACCAATTAAGATCTCATTGTCTAGGCAAAGTCTCAGCCTTCCATAGTCCATCCAGTCAAAGATTGCCAATGGCCAGTGAAGGCGGGGGAGTAGAATCATTCCAGTTAGGACTGGCCCCAAACCTCCTTGCACCTAAGGCCAGCATGCCACTGACCCCCTTACCTGCTGATTTGCCACCTTCTGTTCCTCCCACTCCAGATATTAGAAAAAGAACAGGGGAACAGTGTGGAAGAGGAGGGTGAAGGAGAGTGGTGGGAGATAAGAGATGTAAAGCACAAGCCTATACATGGCTCCTCAGAAGTAAGTCTCATTATAATCAATGGGGCTTACTCCCCAGTAAGTGTGGATAGGATTACAGCCAGAGTGTCCTGCTATCTTTTTCACTAAGGTTATTGATTAGAATCTCATCTTATGCCTTGTATTATTAATGCAGTCTTAAATTAAAATTCAGACTTCATTTTAGTCTTACGTGTAATGCCAGTTACATACCATTTTTTTTAAAGCTATGGGAGGGCATGGAATTATTTATACAGTGAGATCAATGGAGATTTGTAGCAGTATCTGGAAGTTATAAATAAATCCAGTGACTACAGTACATGAAGAGTAGGATTTTCACATTGCCATTTTATTTAATTTTGCAGTTCTAATTATTTTGTTGAATGCAATCCAACTGAAATCAATGGAACTTACTTCCAAGTAAATATGTTTAGGATAAGGTCATTAGTGTGAATTATAGAGCAGTTCCTGCCTGAGAAAACTGCAATATATGAGACAGAACATGCCTTTTTTACTCCTGTCTTTGCTCTTTCTGTTGTATTTTGTTGTTGTTTTCTGGAGTGGTTCCTGATTGCTGTACATGTTTTGTGAATGCTTATTGCTACAACAGTGTAATAGCTGCGTAGGAAGAAATTGACATATAAGAAGCGCTCTCCCCGGAGTGATTTTCAGGAGGGTTTTACTTTCGTTGGCACAAACTGATCAGCATTTCTTAACTGGCTTTGACAAAGGAATTGGGGATATATTTGTAAAATTAAGGGTGCAATCCTAAACTGAGTTAGGCTGGCATAAGCTAAACCAGCAAAGTTTGGCCAGCCAAGGGCCACCGTAAAATATGTTTGGACCACTCTTGGGGTCAGAGAGGCCAGCACACAGACATGAACCATCCTTCCTGACTCCGAGAGTAGTCCAAACACGCTTTATGGTGGCCCTTGTGCTGGCCAAACTTTGCTGGTTTAGCTTATGCCAGTCTAACTCCAGTTTAGGATTGCACTCTAAGGCTGTATTTGTAAAGTTTGTAGGTGACACAGAAGGGGATGGAATGCAAAGGAGGGCATTGGATGACTACATTAGAATTCATAGTTGGAAAATATCGTATGTGCCAGGCCAGATTCTGCTAGCAGCTAGGAGATATTAGAACCATGTGTTTTTCATGTTCTCAGACACTCTCCTCGTCATGAGGGTGGAAACAGGTTTCAGAAAACACATAGTCCCAACCCCACATTTTCTGATAGAGTTCGGGGGGGGAGAGATTTATAGGGGACGATTAATGATTAGGGAAGGGAGAAACTCTCCTTGGCTTGATATAGAATTAGGGTTAGCCACCCACGCTATTTTTTTTTCCAAACAATTGGAAAGAGGTCATTTTTCTCCCATGTTCAGATACAAAAATGGGACCCCATATTCCAGTGACATAACTAACCCCTGCTAACTGGGCAAGAGGCACTTTTTCCAGTGGTGTTCCTCTTATATTTAGCAGGGGGGAGAGTAATTGTCCCTCTTTACCCCTGCGCAGTCTTTCTAGTGGCTGTTGCTGGCGGTCTGCCTTTTTTTTAGATTGTGAGCCCTTTTGGGACAGGGAGCCATTTAACTTTATTATTACTATTTGCCTGTAAACGGCTTTGTGAACTTCGTGTTGAAAAGCGGTATATAAGTACCTGTTGATTGATTGATTGATTGATTGATTGATTGATTGATTGATTGATAACTGGCTTGTTCCAAGCTGTTCTATCTGTTAGCAGAGCCGAGGGAACCAATTAGCCCACAACACAGCAAACCTGAGTTTTATTAAGAACTTTACCGGAACCACGAAAGAACTACCACCATTTTTATGCAGACAGAACAAGAAGACAGGGGGCGGGAAAATGCTAGGGGGTGGTCTAGTCAGTGGCATTGCCAATGCAGGTTCCACTTGGGGCAGTTGTCATCCCCACCCTGCACAACACCCCTTGTATTCATTGGAAGTGATGAGCAGCACCCAGAAGTGGGTGAGCAATAATGCAATGATGTCACCACATCATTGCACACCCTGCTGAATTGCTTCTGGGATGGCCATTTCTGCCCGGGTGGTAGGCAAATGCGGCATGTGTTTCTGCTTGGCACGCCCATCACACCCCCTAGGGCACATTACCCAGGGCAAACAGCCCTCAGACCCCAATTTGGTACACTACACAGTCTAAAAGTAGGGAAGAGTAATCAGAAAACTGCTAGTTTTCTGCTATAAAACTGCTAGTCTCAAAACTAGCAACAACAGGTTACAGCTCCCTCTACAGGTGGGGATGAACATACTGTAGGTACCTGCATCCACTAATTATATCCTGGGTGGCTTTGCTCACATACTGTCATTCTTCCAGCATCATCATAAGGGCATTCTCGTCACTTTCCCAAAGCATGAAAGCAATTTTTTTTCTTAAAAGAAACAATCATCCCTATCAAAATACAATAGCACATTAGTAAGCGACAAGACTCTCTGCACCTAGAAGAGAAGCACTTAAGAGGCAGTGAAGTGACTGACTGAAAAGGGCTCTCTAGTGCAAGTGGTAGTTATATAGTCATATACAAAGCCCTCCATTACAATGACTTAGTTACGGACCTTCCCTTTTATGTGCTTAGAATGGGCATTAATCTTGGCATACAGCAAATAGATACATGCATATAATCTTCTTCCGGATACACCTATGCATAAAACAAAGAGAGAAGGCTTCTTTTGAAAGCTGCTTCATGATAGCTTTCCTGTGAAGCCTTTGGCCCTATTTCCTAATCCCCACATTCAGTTAAAAAACAGCACAAGCCTGTGTCTACTCAGAAGTACCCATTAAATTCAATGGGACTTACTGCCAGGTAAGGGCCCAATCCTTTCCAACTTTCTAGTGCTGATGCAGCTGTGATGCAGCCCCAAAGTAAGGGATCAAATGTACCCTTACCTGCAGAAGCCTCTGTGAACGCCCCCCCCCCGCCACTCAGAATGAAGTGTATACCCCAACACCTGCTGGAAGGTTGGAAGGTTGGATAGGATTAGGCCCTACATGTGTTTAGGGCAGTGATGGCGAACCTTTTTGGTTTGCTGTGTCAAAAATGACTCTGCTGATGTGTCACTCCCCACTCCCAACAAGAAAGAATCAGTTATTTATGTAGTCATTCATTTAAAAAAAATACAGTCCAATCTTGTGTGGGGCTATGCAGTACATAAGGAAACATGAAATCATTACAAATCATTACAAAAAAAAATCAAATCATTACAAAAAAAAAACAGGAGAGAACTACACTGTGAAGGCAACATCTGGGCTTGAGGATTGGCAGACCACAAGAATATTGTAGATTTGTAAAAACCCCATTGAAAAAAATGGTGGTTTAGTCTAGCCTGCTCATGTAAGCTGCCTTGGGCATTTGCTTCGGCATGGGAAAGGCGGGGTATAAATTCTTCAAATAAATAAAATAAATAAAAAACAAACTCAGTAGTTGTTGGGTGTTTGCGAATGCTGGCATGTCCCCCAAAATGTCATGGCATGTCACCTTTGACACATGTGTCATATGTTCGCCATCACTGGTTTAGGGTGTCAGCCCAAGCCTAAATATTCATACATTAAATAATTGCATATTCTTCTCTAATTTATATCCCTGCCTCTATTTTTTTTCCCTTCCCCTGTTGTCTCCCTTGCATTGTTTTTAGATTGTGAGCCTCTGTAGGCAGGGATCTACTTTCTAATACTTTGGAAAATACCATGCCCATTGATGACACACAATAAAAATGACAAGGAGGGGAAATTTCATTGCTGAAGCCAATGCAAAGTGTACTCTATACTTGGGATCTGCATAAGAACTAGAAACTTGTTTGACTGTCAGATGTCTCTGATATGCAAGCCCACTTCTCTCTTATACTCAACAATTCCTCTTCTGCTCTGTCCCCGTCTTGGTTTTTGAATCTGGAGAGCAGGGGGGCAATGCTCTCCCTGTTGGCACACATTCTCCCTGTTGGCTGTTGGCACACCATGGGGTGAGAGATGGGGTGACATTTGGTGTGCTGCCTCAGGTGCCAGGAGGCATCAGGCCAGATCTGTATGCTCTGTTTGAAAGGTTACGTCCCTTAGAGGTATGGAGGTCCAAAATGAGGCAGGCTTATCAGACTAGCAGGGCAAACTCTCCAGTTCACACTCCCCATCCTCCAAGGTAGTGACAGGCTGCTTGATCCTAACCTGCTCTAGAACAGGCAGGCCAAGTAGTGCAACCCAGAGTAAGGGGAATTATTTCCTCTTACCCTGTGTCACGCCCCAGCCACCCAATGGGGATGCTCAGATTGGTGCCAGTGAAATTGCTGACGCAAATCTGAGTGCCCCTTGTAAGGCAGACCTGGCAGGGATTGGGGGTTTGGATGCAGCCTAGGTCCCATAGGCCAGTCCCCCAGGCCCGCCCTCTTCCTGCCTTCCCCCTTCCCCATTTGCCCTTGTTCCCCCTCCCCAGGCCCCCTGCACTGTCCTCCCTCGACTGGCCGATACTTACCAGGACAGGTCCAGGAAGTGGTGAGAGGAGATGGGTGCACGTCCTTGCGCTGGCCTCTCCAACTATGGGGTAGGTGCAAACATGCCTTTCAGCACATTTGCAACACTGCCTGGCTGGCACAAGAGACTTGCACTGGCTGATAAAGCACTCTGGACTGTGCTCTGAGAAACATTATCCAAGTCAACCAATGGCAATATCATCATATACTCGAACCATTCTCTCTGGGGTCTCTTTTTGCCTTGAGTTCTGATCAGCTAGATTGTAACATTTTCCTCACCAAATTATCTTCCAAATTGCAGGAGTCGTACTGAACGTGGATGCTTCTACAATATTACCGCTTGACCTGAAAGAACAGCCAACAATGAGCTCCGTCCATTAATTGTAAATGTACTGGTAGCTGCAAAAATCACTTTCATTAGAGGTGATTTTAGAAGTCTTTGAATATACCTATCAGAAAACAAATGGCTTTAAAATTGCACAGGTGGACAACTTAGCAGACTAACATTGACAAGGAAATGAACATGCCTTAAATGTTCACAGATAGGGCTCCCTTTTGTGACCTACATGAATCAGACTTGTAAGAATTGGGTAGTTTCCCCCTGGCTTTTTCTTTCTAATCTTTGTGTTTTTTCCTTTCCTCAAATTTGTTCTTAACTGGTAACAGCTTTTGCATGTGTACCATTTTGACTTACATCATCTTCATCATCCTTATCATCATCATCATCTTCATCAACATCATCAAAACTGAGGGCACAATCCTAACCTGGAGTTAGGCTAGCAGAGTTAGGCCAGCAAAGTTTGGCTGGCACAAGGGTCACCGTAAAGTGTGTTTGGACCACTTTTGGAGTCAGGGAGGGTGGCGCATGTCTGTGTGCTGGCCTCTCTGACTCAGAGAGTGGTCCAAACATATGTTACGATGTCCCTTGTGCCAGTCTAACTGGCCTAAGTTTGCCTAACTGTAACTGTGGCCTAACTCCAGGTTAGGATTGTGCCCTGACTCTCCTCCTTCCCTCTTAGTTGTTGTTGTTCAGTCGTGAAGTCATGTCCAACTCTTAGCAACCCCATGGACCACAGCACACCAGACCTCCCTGTCCTCCACTAGCTTCCGGAGTTTGCCAAATTTTATGTTCATTGCTTCAGTGACACTATCTAACCAGCTCATCCTCTGCCACCCTCTTCTCCTTTTGCTTTCGGTCTTTCCCAGCATGAGGGTCTTTTTAGAAAAGTCTTCTCTTCTCATGAGGTGGTCAAAGTATCAGCTTCAGTATTTGTCCTTCCAGGGAACAATCAGGCTTGACTTCCTGTAGGATTGCCCGATTGGATCTCCTTGCAGTCCAGGAGACTTTCAAGTGTCTTCTCCAACACCAGAATTCAAAAGCATCTATTCTTTGGTGCTGTGCCTTCCTTATGGTCCAGCTCTCACAGCCATACATTATTACGGGGAAAACCATAGCTTTGACTATGTGAACCTTTGTTGGCAGAGTGATGTCTCGGCTTTTTATTAAGTTATCCAGGTTCGCCATAGCTTTCCTCCCAAGAAGTAAACGTTTTTTTAATTTCATGGCTACAGTCGCCATCTGTGGTGATCTTGGAGCCCAGGAAAATAATTTTTTTTTGCTCAAAATTCCTCTTGGTAGGACATTAGAAATGACAGAATTGCCACATGGTTACATGCACACCACGTTGAGTCTGTGTTGGTAAGCCGTCACCTGTATTCACCCGATGACTGTCTCCTGTGAGATAATTAGTACCTTCTGTTCCTTCCTAAGGCAAGTTTCCGTGTTGCTTTTAGCAGCAAGAGCACAGCCCACATTTGAATGAAATGTTAACATGTGAAGAGGGTGTGTACATGCGCTCTCCTGAGAAAACAGGTCTGATGAGAATCTGGAATTGGGCTGGCAGATCTGTGCGTTGCTTTCAAGCGGATGATTCCCACAACTATTCATCTAGTCATGGAAGATGATTTGTGAACACACACCAGTGATTTAATATCAAGATGTGAGGAGCAGCCCCTGACAGTTCTTTGCATTCTGTCTCATCTTTCCTGCACCTCAGGAGGTTTGATAGAGGTCCAGTTTGCATATTGCTCCCTTCTGAGTCTACACACGCAAGCAGTTTAGCTTGCAAGCCAGAGACCTCATGGATCTCAGCTGCAATGATTGCATCATCAATCAAGCTCCGAAACAAGGAGCCTTACAAGGGCTTGGGGGAGCCGCATTCTTCCCTTTACATTACTTGGAGCGCAATCCTAACCTGGAGTTAGGCTGGCACAATTAGGCCAGAAAAGTTTGACTGGCACAAGGGACACTGTAAAGTATGTTTGGACCACTCTTGGAGTCAGAAAGGCCGGCACACGGACGTGCAGCATCCTCCCTGACTCGAGAGTGGTCCAAACGTGCTTTACTGTGGCCCTTGTGTCGGGACAATCTGGTTAAAATAATACCCTCCTGCCCCTTCCTGGCATCCATGCTCGTATTTGGACTAGGTTCAAATTGCTAGACTGCTGACTTGAGTGATTCTCCAGGGAGAGAGCATTTAGCAATGAAACTGGGAAGAGGAATTGTTGCATGAAAAAGTGGACTGAGTCAATATTTTCTGAGTCAAGAATCTTTGTGTTCTCGGCCTCTGCTGTCACCCTTGGGTTTTATAGAAGAGTTGCACAGCAGCAGTTCAAACACAGGCTGGGCCTTTTCTCCCCCCTTCTCCTCTTCTAGGAGCCTCCAACCGAAACCGAAACCCAAGCTGCACTTCCTTGAGTCCCTGCCTCCATGCTTTGCCACCCGTGCATGGGATACACTTTCCCCGGCAAAATCAACCCAGGGCTGGCTGTTTGCTGCTTCACACACTGTATATTTTTATTACTCACAAAGGCAACTGTAATCTAGGAATGGGAAAGTCACTCTGGCTGCCCCACTGTCATAACACGGCAGAGGTGATCAGGGTGTCGGTTTCCAGGGCCCTTCCACTGTGGCCGTTCCTGCTTGGCTTTCTCATTTCATTCGATAAACCGGGTAAGCTGTGATTTATAGCGGGAGCTGCTCTATTAATACCAAGGGCAGAATTGCTGCAGACATTCCAGCGGCCAAGCAGAATGAAACTTATTCAGTTGCCTGTAGCATGGATCAGGCACCGTGGGGCTGTTAGATGAAGTGCCTTTCCCTGCCTCATACCAGACTGGACCAGTCCTGAATCATGGGCTCTTGGTTTCCTGGGGGGCTTTATTATTTCTTTATTCTCACCAATATTTTTATCCTTCTTGTCTCTAAAAAGAACTAAGGTGACGGGCAGCACCAATCTTATCCTGCGCTCGAACAAGCAGGCCGGCCGGCCTGCGCTCTATCCAATGCAAGGTTGAAGGTGGCTACAGCCCAACTTGGGAGTATGTCCCCTTACACCGTAGTAATGTCCCAGCCACCGCAATGGAGCTACTCTGATTTGTGCCAGCAAAATCTCTGGCCCAGATCCAGGCAGCCTGGTGTAACGCCAGGCTGCTCAGGAGGGGGTTAGGATCTGGTCTAAAGAAGCTCGTCTGACCCCCTCCTGGGCTGGGTCTGCTCCCTTGTCCTGTATTTTTTTTATTTTTTTAATGTTTTATTATTCTTAATGCTGTCTGAGCCATGAATGGCTCTGGGGGTGAGGCGGAAGGGCTGCTTTACACAGGAGCTCAGGCTTCTGCAAAATTTAGCATTTTGTGCCCCCCCTCCCAATTGCCGTTGGTGGAATGGAGCAGAAGAGGAAGTTTGGAAGTCCTCCAGAGAGATTCTCTCCTCCACATTTCCTCTTTTGCTCCTTTCTCTTTACTCAAAGAATGAGAAGAGGGGAAGGAGAAGAAATAGGAAGAGGTGGGTGGGAGGCCCCTCCCTCAGTTCGCTACTTAAGATTACTCCCCGGTCAGTCTCATGGTCTCCAGGAATGGGGACAGCTGGCAGACCAGCTGAAAGCTAACAAGAAGCCCTCCAGGTAACCCCCCATCGGTTAATGTACATATTAAGTAATCCCAGATTAACAGAAGCACTCAAGTGCTCCTGCTTGTTTACTTAGTTGAGAAGTATGGAGCTGCTGAAAGCTCACCTTTCTTTCTTAGGGATTCATATTGCTCCGTCTTCATCTTTTCCAGATGTTTGGCCTGATAAATCAGAGGGTGGAGGAGGTTTCCTCAGAGAACACTGCATTCCAAAGGAGGTTCCTGGTCAGCAGTCCAGACTGAAATTTGAATCGGTGCAGATGTTGGCAGCACAGTGGTATCGTAATAAGGATGAAGATGGCTGTTTTAGGAACAGGTGCCAGCAGGTATCCTGGGGAAATCAGTACTCTTCTGCAATTAAAGTCATGTGGCATGCCTTCACTTTATTTCATATGAATGACACTTTTTTGCTTCGGGAGTGGGTTAATGTATTAACATATGTGAGCAACAGTGCGGGAGGGTTTGAGCGTTTGCTTACACCACTAGGTTGCTGTGCATTATGGTCACTGATTTCATTTAGGGCTCAATCCAGCGGTGTTATGCTGCCGGAACGCTGGGCGGGACATCCGGGTGATTGACAGCCCGCCCGTCGCGTTCCGGAGCTTTACGCCGTTTGCGTAACCAATTACGCCACTTGCGTACATTACGCAAACGGCGTAACGCTGCGGAATGCGACGGGCGGGCTGTCGATCACCCGGCTGTCCCGCCCAGCGTTCTGGCAGCATAACACTGCTGGCACAATCCATTTAGGGTGCAACTTTCTACCACCAGGGTAAGGGCAACGCAGCTCCGAGGTAAGGGAACACACATTCCCTTACCTTGAGGAGGCCTCCACGACTATTACCCCACAGCTATGCCAGTGCTAGAAACTTGGTTAGGATTGCACCCTTACTGCGAAATGGTCCACTAGCACGGGGTCATGGTGAGAATGTGCAATTATGCTTTCCCCCGCCCCCCCCTCCAAAAGAGTTATGAGAGTGGGAAAAAAGCAAACACCAGCCCTACCTCTCCTGGGCAGCACTATAGTGCTTGATTGTTAAGATTGAATGATTGGCCTTTCATCATTTTATCAAACCATCAGAAAAATAAGCAAAACAAGCCGTACACTGTGTTACCAATAAGACTCGTTCCGAGCGGGAGTGTTGTCAGAAGCCAATGGCCCAAATCTCCTTCCGGAATGAGAGCAGTCAGCAGCATGTATCATTGTGAGATGTCGCAGGTCCTGGCCTTGCCATTGTTCCACACGCTTGAACAGGCGAAAGAGACAAAGGGAGAAAAATCCAGATGCGTAACTATTTCTGATCTTATGTTTTTTTGCTTTTATACCCCACCCTTCAACTCATGGGTAGCACAATCCAAAACCTGCCCCCGTGGCCGGTGCAAGCTTTCGCGCACGTGCCACAAACCACATGCATGACAGCACTTCTGCAGCACCAATGCAGGCACCTGCCTCAACGCAGCAGCACCAGCACAAGTCTCCAGTGCGCCACTCCTGCGCCAGCTGAGTTGGGCTGGTGCAAGTGCAGTTCTGGATGGAGGGAGGGGGGAGGGGGGCCAGAATGAGGCGGAGGTAGGCATTCCACTAAACGGGCCAGCCTGGGGATGGGGTGCCATGGCAAGTTTAGTGCCTTATCAATGTTCCTTGAGATATGAAAAAAAGTTGAAGAATGCTGCCCTAAACAGTCTGGGAGCAGGAGATCTGTAGGACTTCCTACTCCAGTGAGACATTTCCCATGTGTCAGGTTCTTCTGCTGAGGTCCTGCTACAGGAGCCCTAGCTTTGGAGTTGAAATGGGAGGTTGCTAGGAACACGGCCTACTCGGTGGTGTCACCTGCATACTGGAATATCCTATTTTTGTCTAAACTACTATCTTTTTAGCATGACCTTTCAGGTGTATTTGTCAGTGATACAGAGGCGGTGATATATCACTATCTTTTCAATGCCAAGCACAAACATTTTCTTTTGTAGTTTTTCTATCGCTTGGCAGCATCCAATTTCTGGAATTATTTTCCGTGTTTTACTTACATGATGTTTATTAGCTGCTGGATCAGGTTTTCATTTCTTTCCTGGTCTGCTTTATTGCCGTGCACAGTTTTCACTCTTTATAATGAGCTGCCTTGGAAACCTGTTTTTGGTGGAAATAATTTGCTCTAGCTTTGTTAATGTACTGAGCCATGGCTGCGGAGTCCTCCTAACTGCAGTTTCCATTCCTACTCACTCTTCCAGCCTCTCTAGATCAGCTTCGCTCCCTTCCCAAGGCTGCCTAAGATCCCAGAACAATCCATGCCGGGCGACCCAACAAAAAAAACCTGTGCTCAGTGGGTGAATGTGCCTTCAAGGATCTAAAAAAAGGTATAATCGCTTCTGAGCCAGAACACTCCCAATTCCCAGCCCTGGCTGTTTGGCTCAGTCAGCACATAATTGTAGGTTTAACAATTTCAAACGTACATACATACAGCCCTAAAGAGATCTGAATATATATTAGTAGCTGCGCTGGCAGCAGAGATGATGACATCACATAGCCAGACAGTTCCTGACTTTCCGCAGCTCGAGAGCCTGCAGGTTTCTAGCAAGGATGTGGCAGAATGAGAGAAAGCTGCCTCTTGACATAGAAGACTAATAAGGTGTGTGTGTGTGTGTGTGTGTGTGTCTTCCCCCACCCTCCAAAAGAAATGGGGTAGCTACGTTTCCTGAAAATCTAAGGGTGAGTCTCCAATTGCTTCTCAAAGAAGAGGGTGAAAATCATATCATCCACATTTGAATGAAAGCCAACAATTTCGACATGCTTGATTTTTCTGACAGTAATACATGGTTTAAGTCAGTTGCAAACATGTGTAAGTATATTCTTACTCCATGCCTAGGTTCAAAGCGTTCAGATAATTGCTTTCCTTTGCACTGCAGGCAACTGATGTAATAATCTATTTATTTACAGATGTACAGGTGGAGTAGCTTTTTACGGGGAGAGGGTGCAAAGACCACCCAGAGGCTTATTAGATTCACAACAACCAGCCTCCTCCAGGTTTTCCAAATTCTAAACAACTCCCCAGCCACAAGTAAACTACTACGTTCAGGTTCCCTCCCACACACTTTCTCCACCCTCAGCCTTGGAGGACCAGTTCTGGCCAACCAGAGATGTCTATGACTCCCATTGCAACGGCCCATTATGGGAAACTGACTCCTGTGAACAAGCAGGTCAAGTGAGATCCACTTGGCGTTACAGGACATGTGATTCACAACACTATTACAATTAGATTACATTTGAAGCACAATTGTCAACACCTTGTCCCAGGAAGCTGAAAACACGCTGGAGCAGGTTTTCTAAGAGAGGGAATCTAAATTTAAGAATTTACAATGACACTATTGTTGAGAACAAGAAGTAAAAATATAGTGCCCAACCGCTATGTAGACTTAGAACCAAAACAGGTGTGATAT
Organism: Lerista edwardsae; assembly: GCA_029204185.1. Taxonomy (NCBI): domain Eukaryota; kingdom Metazoa; phylum Chordata; class Lepidosauria; order Squamata; family Scincidae; genus Lerista; species Lerista edwardsae. Next base: position 5,186,619 of record JAJKFI010000020.1, read on the forward strand.
GGGAGATTTGTGATTGGTTCTCCTGATTGGCTCTCCAGAACCAGAGGACCAGCCAAAACCCAGAACATACAATGAGCCACAAAAGACTGTCATTCCCTTGGCAAACCTGCTCCCTAAACAGGAAGTCTTTATAGCACTTCCTGCTGAGGAGAGCCAATGGGCAGCCTGCGTCGGCAGTCACTCTAGTGCCCAAGGTCTCTTTGCTGTCTAGGAAGATGCTACAACTCATAAACGTGGTGGTGCAACACATAAGACAGTCATGCAGTGAGCTTGGAGCTCCCAGACCTGGCAACTCCTAGCAACTCTTAGAATGTTCTAGTACAAATCACTACCCTTCTCAGCCTTCTCCAGTGGAGATGGAGACTTCTCCAGTGGAGGATGGAGAAAGGAGAGCTGTAATAACCCATTATTTGTATGTGGTGCATGCATTTAAATCATCATAATAAATTCACGTGAGTATGCCAGTAAAGAGCTTCATTGTTGCAACAGCGTGGAAGAAACCAGTGGTCTTAGATGGGAAAGGCTGGCAGCGCGTTCCTCGTTTTCGACAAAACACTTGGTCCTGTTCACGATTCTGTGAACTGCTCTGTGTCTTGCCAGCTGGCAGAATCGTAACCTGACCTCTCTGAAGTTCATTACATAATTCTCAAAATCAATAGAAACCGAAAGCAGGAGCAGAAATAGAGGCTCGTCAATATGTCTAGACCAGTCAAGTCAGAAGCAAGGGCCACGCAGTTTTATTTTTTAAAAGAAATGACACTATCTAGGAATATGTGTCATTTCAATTAGCCTGATTTAATGTCTCGCGTCCAGGGCTTGGAGCCTGCAGTGCTCACAGTGGTTTGCTTTTGAAATGCTGCCAATTGGATATTGAGGGTGGTAAACCCACACAAGAGGTACAAATATTGATGTGTTTAGTGCACAGCACACCTGTCAAGAAGATACAATGGCTCGTGGTAAGATCCCCCCACAGTTCAGATCTTCACATCTTCTCAGCTTTGATCATTGGCCCCAGGGGTAGAGAAGGGTGGGGAGGTGGAATGGCAATGTCTTTGCAGAATAAATGGCCTAGAAGGTATTTTTTCTTAAGTTAAAATGAATTTAGTGCTTGTGAAAAGTACTGATTTGACAGTCCTGGCAGAAAGGAAAGGAATAAAAAGACTGCACCTATTTTCTGGGAATGCTTTTTTGTTAGAGTGATCAGCCAAGCGTTAGACTCCGGTATAAAATTCACCACCAATCTTCTTTGTTAAACCTCCTGTTCCTACAACTTCATTTCTGAATGCCAGAAAACTGGGGGATGAGAATTCATGATGACGAAAAGGAAGACCACTCAATGGATGCTGGACTCCAAGAGAGATCCATTCCGTGTGAAGGTCACCTGGTGGATAAAGATGGCAGAAATGTATCAAACTGAACAGCCGTCGGTAGTTTCACGTGGTTTTGAATACTGAGCAGAAGGCTTGCACTATGTATGCTACTGTGTTGTATGACTCTTTCTTGTGTATGTGGGTGTGTTTTTAACCTAAAGCAGGCTATGTCAGTTTGCATCTGAATAGATGAAAAGTAGGCAGAAAGAACATAAGAACATAAGAACATAAGCAGAGCCCTGCTGTATCAGGCCAAAGGCCCATCTAGTCCAGCCTCCTGTATGTCACAACGGCCCCACCAGGTGCCCCAGGGAGGCATGAGACAACAAGATGCTTGCATCCTGTTGCCACCCCCTTGCACCCAGTACTCTGAAGTAGCCTACTACTAATGTAAGAAGGTTGCACAATCCATCATTGCCTATAGCCCATGATGGACTTTTCTTCCAGAAATCCATCCAATCCCGTCTTCGAGGCATCTCGACCAGATGCCATCACCACCTCCTGTGGCAAAGAGTTCCACAGATTAACTACCCACTGGGTAAAAAAGTACTTCCTTTTATCTGTTTTCACTCTCCCAACCCTCAGTTTTAGCGGATACCCCCTGGTTCTGGTGTTTTGAGAGAGGGAAAAGAATATCCCTCTATCGACTCTATCCCTTCCGTGCATTATTTTGTATGTCTCAATCATGTCCCCTCTCAGGTGCCTTTTTTCTAGGCTGAAGAGCCCCAAATGCTGCAGTCTTTCTTCATAAGGGAGGTACACCATCCCCATAATCATTTTTGTCGCTCTCTTCTGCACCTTTTCCAGCTCCACTATGTCCTTTTTGAGATGCGGCGACCAGAACTGTACACAATATTCCAGGTGCGGCCTTACCATCAATTTGTACAATGGCATGATAATATTGGCTGTTTTATTCTCAACCCCTTTTTTAATGACCCCAAGCATGGAATTGGCCTTCTTAATTGCTGCTGCACACTGATCGATACCTTCATTGAATTGTCCACCAGCACCCCAAGATCTCTCTCTTGAGCTGTCACAGCTCAGAACCCATTAGCCTATAGGTGAAGTTTTGATTTTTTGCCCCAATGTGCATCACTTTAAACTTGTCTACGTTGAAACGCGTCTGCCATTTGGCTGCCCATTCCCCCAACTTGGAGAGATCATTCTGGAGCTTTTCACAATCCCCTCTGGTCTTCACCACCCGGAAAGGTTTTGTGTCATCCGCAAACTTGGCCACCTCGCTGCTTATCCCTGTCTCCAGGTCATTTATGAATAAGTTGAAAAGCACCACCCCAAGACAGATCCCTGGGGCACTCTGCTTTTTACCTCTCTCCACTGTGAAAATTGCCCATTAATCCCCACTCTCTGTTTCCTGGCCCTCAACCAATTCTGAATCCATAAGAGGACCTGCCCTCTTATTCCCTGACTGTGAAGTTTCTTCAGCAGCCTTTGGTGGGGGACCATGTCAAACGCCTTCTGAAAATCCAGGTATATGATATCCACAGGTTCACCCACATCCATGTGCCTGTTGACCTTTTCAAAGAATTCCAAAAGGTTCGTGAGGCAAGACTTACCCTTACAGAAGCCATGCTGACTTTCCTTCAGCAGTACTTGTTCCTCTACGTGTTTTAGGATTTTATCTTTGATGAGGCTTTCCAACATCTTACCTGGAACAGACGTTAGGCTGACCGGCCTGTAGTTTCCAGGGTCCCCCCTCCTCCCTTTTTTAAAGATTGGCGTGACATTGGCTATCCTCCAATCCTCTGGCACCGTGGCCGTTTGAAGGGACAAGTTGCATACTCTAGTTAAGACGTCAGCAACTTCGTTCTTTAGTTCCTTAATAACTCTTGGGTGTATACCATCTGGCCCTGGTGACTTATTTATATGTAGTTTATCAATTTGATCTAAAACATCTTCTCTATTTACCATTATCTGATTTAATTCCTTAGTTCGGAAGGGCTGTTCTGGCTGCGGTATCTGCCCAAGTTCTTCTGTTGTGAAGATGGACGCAAAGAATTCATTTAACTTCTCTGCAATCTCCAAGTCCCCTTTTATCTCCTCTTTCCCTCCCTCACCATCCAGCGGGCCAACCGCCTCTCTGGCAGGTTTCCTGCTTCTAACATATTTGAAGCAGCTTTTATTATTCCCCTTTATGTCACTAGCCATGCGTTCCTCAAACTCTTTCTTGGCCTCCTGTCCCGTATCACCTTCTTACTTGTCTTTTGCCAGAGTTTATGTTCTTTTTTATTCTCCTCACTGGGGCAAGACTTCCATTTACAGGGCAAGACTTCCATCCTCACTGGGGCAGGACTTCCAAAGACGTCGCTCAATTGCCCTTTTTCCTTCCACTCCTTTTGTAACTGAAAGTCACCCATCCCAAGCTGCCCAGTTTTTACAGTCCAATCTGGAACTGCCCAGCTCCCATAGGAACAGTGGTACCAAAATGGCTACCACTGCAGCCCGTGGCAGCCAGGTAGCTGCTGGAGGCTCCTTGGGAGAAGGGGACATCTGTCCCCTTCCCCTGGCGATAGCCCTGTCAGCTGCAATGGGACTCCTTGACTCACCATTTTGCCTGGGCTGAGGCTGGGGATAAGATTTGGCGGTGAAAGGCACTGCTGGATCTAACCCCTTCATGGGCTGGCTCCTCCCCTCCCTCTGCTTGGTTCTACCCCCTCTCAGCATCCCCCCACCCCAAACAGGTTTACAGGTGGCCAGAGCTGCTGGAGCATCAGCTGTCCCATCCGCCCACATTGGGGTCTGGTGCTAACTCAGCGATAGCCCAGCATGGGTGGTGAGGTTTCGCAGACGTGCTTTACAACATGTTTACGATACTTTTAGCTAGCAGGTACACACATGGTAGTGCTGCGGGTTAAACTGCTGTTGCTGAACTTGCTGACAGGAAGGTTGGCAGTTCAAGCCTACGCGACGGAGTGAGCTCCTGTTGTTTGTCCCAGCTCCTGCCAACCTAGCAGTTCGAAAGCATGTAAAAATGCGAGTAGATAAATAGGGACCATGTCAGTGGGAAGGCAACGGCGCCTTGGCATCGTTGGCATATAGTCATGCTGGCCACATGACCGTGGAAGCTTGACCTCAGACAAATGCTGGCTCTTTGTCTTAGAAACGGAGATGAGCATCGCCCCCTACAGTCGGTCACGACTAGACCAGTTGGTCGTGGGGAAACCTTTACCTTTACACACACGTACCACCAGTGATAACTGGCTCAGGATTAAGTTCTTAGTCTGCTATGGCCAGTAGAGGATCCTTGCTGCATGCTGCCTTTGTTTTCCACCTACTTGGAGGACCATTGAATATTTTATATTTCGGAGTTCAAGCATAGGCTTGGTGAGGCACAACATTCCCTCTATTTTTTTTTTCCATTGGCACCCTGTAGTACTGCTGGAATTCAATTCCAGTGGCGGTACAGCAACCTCGGATTGGACCATCAAATATGTATATACTACTTTTCAACAAAAAGGTTCACAACATGAGAAAATCAAATAACTAAGGGTGCAATCCTAACCAACATTTCAGCACCTGGGTACGGACAATGCAGCTCCAAAGTGAGGGAACAAACATTCCCTTATCTTGAGAAAGCCCTTATGACTGCCCCCCCCAACTGCAGGATGCAGCACATGCCCCACTGGCACAGCTATGTCACTGCTAGAAAGTTGGTTAGGATTGCATCCTAAGTGGTTCCCTATCCCCCAAAGGTTCACAATCTAAAAAGATGTAGAAGAAACATCAGCAAACAGCCACTAGAAAAGATATTGCACTGGGGTGAATTTGTATGTATGTTGTATGTAAAAAATGCAAGTAGATAAATAGGTACCACTTCGGTGGGAAGGTAACAGTGTTCTGTGCGCCTTGGTGTATAGTCATGCTGGCCACATGACCACAGAAGCTTGTCCTTGGACAAATGCTGGCTCTTCGGCTTAGAAACGGAGATGAGCATCACCCCCTACTGTCGGTCACGACGAGACCATTTGGTTGTGGGGAAACCTTTACCTTTTTATGTATGTATGTATGTATGTATGTATGTATGTATGTATGTATGTAT
>JAJKFI010000020.1:5192055-5230405 GCA_029204185.1 Lerista edwardsae
TATGTATGTATGTATGTATGTATGTATGTATGTATGTATGTATGTATGTATGTATGTATGTATGTACCACCTTTCTCTGTTTTTCCACAGCATTCAAGGAGGCTTACACAGGCAGGCTAGTCCCGCACCACCATTTTTATAAAATGGGCTTTTATAGTATTGTTTTGTGGGAGGAACTTTCAGTTCACCAGATGTGTGCAGCCATCATCCTGTTTGTGCTCTGCACTTTCAAGCTGTCACAGTAGCCACAGTAGTGAATAGGGACAGTTATTCTCCTTGTGCTAAATGTAAGAGGAGCACCACTTGAAAAAAACAGTGCCTCTTTGCCCAGTTATCAGGGTTTTCCCACTCCAGATTTTTCTTCTTCTTCTTTTTCCCAGAATGCCTTTAAATGCAGGGTGATTGAATAGCTTTTCAGTCTGATCTTTGTTGGTTGGGGAGGATCCAATTGCTAACAAGGCTCCTTTGGCCAGTGTAACACTAAGCTATATCAGTGCCAAGGCCAACTCATTCATGAGGCCGCCGTGGCCTTAGGGGGTGGATTAGCAGGTGTCTCCCAAGGAGCTTAGATTGACTGGAGACGGCATGCCTGTTAATAGGAGCCCAGTGAAGCCACCTCCAGTAGACAAAAATGGCTGACTCAGATCATCGCCGTGAAGGAGGATACTCAAAACAATCCTGATTCCAAGCATTTCAGATTGCTTTGCTCATACTGTTTAGGACTGAATAAAAATAAAAACTTACGAAAATAAGTTAAATAGAAGGTGGCGCGCGCCAGACGCACGGACTTCAAAATGTGAACGCGCACATGCGTTCCTCACAGAGGGGGGAGGGGCGGGGAATAGAAACATTATTTGTAACCTTATTACCCGTATGCCGAACACGCAGGCATGATTAAAAAGGTTGATATTAACATTTACACTTGCAGGGAGATTTTTATTTGTGAATTCGCAGCAATCCTCCCTCACGGCGATGATCTGAGTCAGCCATTTTTGTCTACTCAAGGTGGCTTCAAGATAATGACGTCATGCCGTCTCTAGTGAATTCTATCTCTATGGGGTCTCCACACCCGTGTCCATCTGCCTGTTTGCCTTTGCCCATCTCTGCAACTACTACTTCCCCACCTTCTTGGTTTCAAAAGGAAGAGGAGAAAGAAGGGGAAGGGGAAGGAGAAGAGAATGGTGGGCTAGAGTGTAATGGACACTCAAGCCCAACATTCTTCTCTCCTCCACATTCCCTTTTCTATTCTTTGCCTTTCTTCCTTTTAGAGTGGGAGAAGGAGGAAGAGGTGGAGGTGAGATAGAAGCAGTGCCTGGTGTGCCTCCTGATAAGGGGGCAGCATGGGGGATAGCGCTGGACTTAGTGGGTGGCACTTGGCATGCTGCCCCAGGCGCTGGAAGGTCTTGGGCCAGTCTTGGAAACATCCTACATAGTAGGGCAACATAGTAGGCAGAAGAGAGCAATGAAAATGATGACGGGGCTGGGGCACCTCCCTTATGAAGAAAGACGGCAGCATTTGGGGCTCTTCAGTCTAGAAAAGAGGGGCCTGAGGGGGCACAGGACTGAGACGTACAATGCATGGGATGGATAGAGTGGGTACTTTCTTTTCCCTCTCTCACAACACCACAACCAGGGGACATCCACAAAAATTGAGTGTTGGGAAAGTGAGAACCGATAAAAGGAAATACTTTTTTTTACCCAGGAGGTAATTAATCTGTGAAACTCCTTGCCACAGGAGGTGGTGATGGCATCTGGTCTAGGTGCCTTTAAAAGGGGAATTCCAGATTTCTGGAGGAAAAGTTCATCATAGGCTATGGGCCGTGATGGGTGGTGCAACCTCCTTACGTTAGACGTAGGCTACTTCAGAATGCCAGGTGCAAGGGAGTGGCAACAGTATACAGGCACCTTGTTATGTGCTCCCTGAGGCACCTGGTGGGCCACTATGAGATACAGGAAGCTGGACTAGATGGGCCTTTGGCCTGATCCATTAGGGCTCTTCTTAAGTTCTTAAAGGAAAGGCTCCCATCAATGCCCAAACACCACCATCTTTCCCCTGTCGGTAAAACTCTCCCAGAGCAACAGTGGGCTTGGGAAGAAGAGGAATACAATTACACAGAGAGTATGTCCTCCCTCTCCGAATGTGGAACAAGGAGATGTGCAGTGATGGTTGTGGCCTCTTTCCAGAGTTTAACCTCTCTTTCTGTCTCTTTTTAGCCAGCATGTGGGCAGACTTACATGCACCAGTGATACTTTGTCCCTCAAGGAAGATATCACTCACTTTAGAGGCAATTTTGAGCTAAAACGATTGCCTTTGGATCCAGCTTTGCCCTTAACTCTAATTAAAAAGAGTTCTCCAACCTCCTCTGAGTTTAATCCCTTTCAAGACTGGGAAATCTTATTAGAGAGGGACTTTGAGTCCTCAATTACAAGATAAATTGGCCCACTCCTCAAATATCCTTAGCTTTGAGCTCCCTTCAAAACTAAACTGTGCACTGTAACTAGGCAGTTTTTGCAGGACGAATCGCTCCGAAGAGAGCAGGCCCATCTTTCATCAGTGCAGAGAACATATCCCAGTATTGATCAGCTCCTGGCTTCCACTTATCAATTGCAACACATTCAGAACTGCTCAGCATCAGCTCCTTCAGCATTGCCTGACTACGTTTTAGTAAAATGCTTCTTGACAGACAAAGAGCCAGACAGGAAAGGCTGGGATGGCAAATTTAATCAATGCCTTCTTTTTCACAACGAATCCTCAGTTGAAATTCTAGGAGAAACCACGGAGTTCCTGAAGAGATCAGACTCCATTGTGGGATCCCACTCCTAACATGGTAGGATGCCTTTAAGGGAGAAATCCTAACCTGGAGTTAGGCCAGCAAAGTTTGGCCAGTACAAGGGCCACTGTAAAGCACGTCTGGACAACTCTCAGAGTCAAGGAGATGATGCACATCCAGTAGTGTCATCCAGCAACGAGCTGCTGGAACGCTAGGCGGGACTGACAGGCTGTCCGTGATGTGTCACCGCCTGCCCGCCCGCCGCGCGGGCTCCCGCCGGTTGGTGCACCCCTCCGCTGCTTGCCCAGGCACCCGGCGCGCCCCCCAGGCAAGCGGGCACCCCCTCCGAAGCCAGGGGTGCCTGCACGGCGGGCGGGCAGGCAGCGACACATCACGGACGGGCAGCCAATCAGGCAGTAAGTCCCGCTTAGCATTCCGGCAGCTCGTTGCCGGATGACACCGCTGTGCACATCTCTGTGCTGTCCTCTCTGATTCCGTGAATGGTCCAAACACACTTTATGGTGTCCTTTGTGCTGGCCTAACTGTGCCAGCAGAAGTCCAAAAAATCATGGGCAGTTTTTCTTATGAAACCTTTTCCAGATATTGGCTCCTACTCTCATTTCACAGCAACACTGATAGTTCCACAAGCGTAATAAAATATTCCTCTCTCAGCTGCCCTTTCGACTATTTCAGTGTCTCCCTTTTTATGCAATCTATTTACATGCTGTTATGAAGGTACGTTTACAGCAAGTGCAAATCTTCCTAGGATGAAATGTTATCTTATGCCCTGATCTAGGGAGATATTTCTTCCTTTCTCTTTCTATTGATGTTTTCCTTTAATTGAATGTTTACTGAGAAGTGTTATTGTTCCCTACGTGCTACATCTACAGTTTGTTTTATGGAACACTTATTGCACAGTGTGTCTTGTTCATAACTATAAAGCTGTAGAGAATTAGATAAGGGAAAAACAGTTTACTAAGGCCTGCAACCAGATCAAATGGGGCTCTTAGGAGTTTCAGCCCCAAGCTGTCAATCAAGGGAGGTCAGACCCCTTTCAGAAGTACCTTTTAGAACCAGGCTGGGCTGTCAGTAGATGAGCTCTTGGGGGAAAAAACACTGCATGTCAGAATCAGCAGGACTGAAATACTGGGTAAGAGCCTGTGATGGAAGGACAGCAATATGTTGTCTGCACCTAATATAGTCTTAATTTAACTTGTCTCTTTTGACATGTATATTTTGTTGCATATTTTTTATACATTCCAGAGGAGTAGAGTTCACTGTATTGCAGTAAAGCAACAAAGAGCCTTGAAGCACTTTGTTAAGGGTCAAACTAATGTTAATGTAAATGTGTATATGTACATGGAAGAGGAGGTAAAAAAGAGCATGTGGGGAACACAAAACGGACAAATGATGGGGATCGGGGGGGGGGGCTTTAGTACTTCTCTGCAATGGTTCTGGTCCAGATTGTGGTCCTCCTTCCAAATGCTATTGTAATTTATTTATTTTTTTTAAAAAAAGCTCCTATCAGCTTTGAATGGACGCTTTTTTTCTCATTAAAAATATCATGCCAGGCAGAGGTGTAGGAAGGGTGCTGTAGGGTGAGATGAGGGCAGTGGGCTCTGGCTGTGGCAGGGCACAATGGCGCAGAAAAACCCGCATGCTTTTTGGACCCCACCCTCCCTTATGCCCGGATCACTTCCAAACGGAGTGATTCTGCCAGGCGATGCAATGGGCAGGGCACCAATGCTGGGGTAGGTGGTGATGTCACGTCGCCCCCAGCCCACTGCAAACCGAGTACACCTCTGATGCCAAGGCACCACAATTGGCACTGAAACAACAGTGGGGATGAAGTATTGAAGCCTCCCTAACCCCCTACCATGGTTTTGGCCCATTTCGTGGGAGCTCTAAAAAAATTAAAAGACCACGCAGGAGCATTTTTTGTGCTTATGTGAAATATCTAATCTGACCTGATGCATCTGGCAATGAGGACCTGAGTCCTTGAGTGCATCTGCCAGAACATAGTTGCTCATCCTTGAGATGCCAAGTGAGCCTTTCCTGTTTGTCTGTTCATGTATTTATGAACAAATTTGCACAGATTTGCACAGATCGCCTTTTCCAGTCCAAACGTAAAGCAAACATTTTAAATACTGCACCTCTATCATAAGAATAAAAGGAGAGAGGGAGAGAGGGTTACATGTGGGAAAAGGGTGCATGGTAAAAAATCCTTATTTCCTATCTTTTTGGCCTATTTTTCTTTTATATTTTCCACTTCTCCACTTCCACACCCTAATACTTCCATCCGTTCCCAGCCTCCCAGGTCCAACAAGGGATTGGCGATTGCAACCAAGTATCAGTAACATGGAAAAGACTTTGAGGGGCCTGGCGAGAGGCAAAGGGGGGAATCCCTTTGGTACTTAGTAGCAATAGTCAAGCAGCATCTCCCTGGTTTGAAGTCCTGCTATCTTGCTAAGTCATTCAAATGATTTAGGAACAGGAACTCACTTTTGATTGGCACTTGTCGGGAACCCAGAACCAGCCACGGAGCCAGTTAGGATCCGGAACGCCCGTTCTGGTCCGTTCTGCCTGAATGACATCACTGCCTTCGCCCCCCTAGGAATCTGGAGTCGCTCCCTTTAACCCTCTGAGTGCCGGCCAACCAAGAAGAAAAGCTCTTTGCAGAGGAATTGGGAGGGGGGAGGAGGGGGAGTGAAGTAGGCGGAGTCAGCCCTAATTTTAACTAGTGGAACTGAGTTCCCCCGCATTCCCCCTGCATGACATCATCTGTTTGGAGCCCCTCTGTAACCAAATTTCATAATCCAACCCCATCAATGTAGAGTTGTCCCTTTGGGAAAAATGAAATCCCCAGGGGACAGAAGAGACTACATGCTCCTTTGGCTTGCTACCCTTTGGCTTGGCTGGCTTTGTTATTGTCATTCAGTCCTGCCCCTGCAAGGAATCACATCATGCCTCATTCCTAATAGCAGAGCAAGAAACTGTTTGTTGTTTTTGTGAAACTGCTGACAGGGCTGTAGTTAGCACTGGCTGAACTCAAAGAGGAATTATAATATAATGCGGGCTTGCCACAATTTTTTATGGGCAGAATGAATATATTGGCTGCTGTGAAACCAAAAGAGCCAGTGTGGTGTCGTGGTGGATGGAAGACTAAGGGCGCAATCCTAGCCTGGAGTTAGGCCGGCACAGTTAGGCCAGCAAAGTTTGGCCAGCACAAGGGACACCGTAAAGTATGTTTGGACCATGCTTGGAGTCAGAGAGGCTGGCACACAGATATGCGCCATCCCCCCTGACTCCAAGAGTGGTCCAAACGTGCTTTACGGTGGCCCTTGTGCTGGCCAAACTTTGCTGGCCTGACTGTGCCGGCCTAACTCCAGGTGAGGATTGCGCCCTAAGTCTGGGGAAATTCTGTTTCAAATTGGAATTCAAATCCCTCATCAGAGCTAAGATTTGCTGGGTGACTCTGAGCGCAATCCAAACCCCAAGCTGGAATAGGCAGGCCGTCACGCCTGCCCCATAACCAGCCTGACATAGCCCCATAACATAACCATAACATAACCCCATAAGTTGGGATTGGCTGTGGCACAACCTGGGGCAAGGTGAAAACATACCCCTTCCCAGCGATGGGATTCACAAATTGACAAGGGGAACGCTGGGCGGAAATTAGGCGGGACTTCCACTTGAGTGGCAGCCCGTCCGCAGCGTTCCGCAGCTGTCCTGGCCTCGGGGGAGCTCCCGCTCGCCACAGGGGACAGGTGAGGGGCGCGCCGGGTGCCTGGGCAAGCAGCGGTGGGGCGCGCTAACCAGGGGCAGCCCCCCCGAGGCCAGGACAGCTGCGGAACGCTGTGGACGGGCAGCCAATCACGCGGAAGCCCTGCGTTAGTCCCGCCCAGCGTTCCCCTTGTCAATCTGTGAATCCCATCGCTGCCCCTTCCCCTGGGTAATGTGCAGCAGCTCTAATGTGGCAACTCAGAGCTGCGCCAGCGATTGGGGCTAAACGGGGTGGGACTGGGGGTTAGGATTTGGCCCAAGTGCTGGATCCTTTCTCCACCACCCTCCCGGGCCTGCCTGCACACGGGCCCGCCCATTCCCTGCCTTTCCCGCCCCATTCCATCTCCCTCTACCCACCCCAACCCCCTGCGCCAGCTGAGCTCGGCCGGCCTTACCTTTGAGTTGCCGGGCCCAGGTCCCGGTGTGTGAAGACCAGCGCATGTTTGTGCGCTGGCCTTTCTCCTCTAATGCCGGCGCAAATGCGCTTTACGACACTTTTGTGACATGACTGGGCCGGCACAAAGGATTTGTGCCAGCCCCAGTCCAGGGCTTGGATTGTGCCCCAGGTCAGTTGCTGTGCCTTAACCATCCTTACCTTGCAGGGTTGCTCTGAAGATAAAAGCAAAGGTGGAGACCTTCCATTGAGCTCCACAGAGGAAGGGAAGGTTCACAATAGATAAATACATTCTGCTTTCACTTGACAAGCCATAATTACAGAGTAAGGAGCGAGGGGTCCTTGCTTCAGGAAGGGGAAAAAATGGTTGCATTTAGATTGAACATGACACTGTCATATATAGTTATTCCCGGAGGCCTCATCTCACACGACAGGTCACACGCAACCTGGCAGTGAGTCAAAATATCTGCACTCCAAAGTGTCAACTCTTTGGCACATGTGTTTTGCACCACTTTCGATCCTGGGGAAATGCTCTCTGAATGACTTGTGTCCCCACAGGGACTTTACAGAGACGGAGACAAGAGGAAGGGGTGGGGAGGGAAGATGCAGGCAGGCAGTGACTGCAGTGTGAAAGGTTAAAGTCTAGGGATGGGGGAGGAGGGATGGCAGAAAAATGACATAAAATGACCTAGAAAGTCCCAGAGGAAGCAGTGCTGCTGCAGATACATTATGGCAGATGTGTCTCTCACTTTCAGTGGGTTTCTATTGGGGGAAACAACAGGTAAGGGCATGAAGATACTGGGATGGGCAGTGTTTGGGGCAATTGGAAAATGCTTAAATGCTGTATGAACAGGTGGAATGGACTTCTTTTGAGTCAGAACAAACCACCTAGCTCTGTATTGTTTTTACTTTATAGTGATCGGCTCTGCTAGCAGGTTTCCAAGATTTTGGCTTGAATCTTTCCTTACCTAAGATCTTCTCAACTAGAGACAGCAAAGATTGAACCTGGGCTTACATATGCACACAAAATGTGGATTCTCTCATTGAGGGTGCAATCCTACAAGGGCCGTTGGGCTGACACTATGGGCGCAATCCTAAGCAACTTTCCAGCACTGGGTTAAGGGCAATGCAGCTCCGAGATGAAGGTTCCACCATTACCTTACCTACCTCCGTGAAGGTTCCATAGCAGGATGCAGCAGATGCCCCATTGGCACAGCTAAGTCAGTGCTGGAAAGTTGCTTAGGATTTTGGCCTATGTGTCGCTTCCATTGGCCCAATGGCACTAGCGCCGACACGACGGTGCTGAGCAGCACCCTCACGTCGGCACTACTGGCATTGGGCCAACACTAGCAGCTGTGTCAGCCCAATGGTGCCAGCCAAAGGGCATCTTGCACCATCATGCACCAGCTGAACTTGGCTGGGGCAAGAGCAGATCTGGGCAGAAGGAAGGCGGGAGGGAGGAAAGAACTGAGGGTGGGTGGGTGGGGGGTGGGGGTGGGATTGAGAGCCGCATCCAAGGTCAGTTCCCAGGCCGTGCAGCCCAGATTCAGGCTGCGTGGCTTCCTCGGCTCTGCGCCTGCTATACAGCAGATGCAAATCGGAGGAAACCACAGGGGAGGCGCTTTTGGGTGGAGGCCGACTGGGAGGTTGCCCCCACCACCACCATAGCATGCAGTGCATCCCTTTTTGGCACAAATGGCATGCTGCAGCATGGCAGAGGTGAGGCCTGGGCTCCCGGCCTCTGAAATACAGACGGTATCTCTAGCAAAGATGGCTCATTTCTATTTTCTTGGGGAGAGGCATGCTATTTTCCAGCCAGTTATCTGGGGACAGAAATTTTTTGTTGCACAAACTGACCCCTTCACAAGCTGTCAGTCTCTGTAATGAAGGTGGTGCCTTTATTCTGTGAGCCCTTTCTTGCCTAACAGAAAAGACTCGGGCAATCAAAATGAAGTCCCAGCCTCTTGCCGCAATGGCTCTGGTTGAAGGGTTGATTGTAGCGCCAGAAATGTTGAAGAAGCAAGCTGCTTTACAATCAAGACAATTGGGGTTTTGAGGCAAGGCTCCCTCTTCATCCCTGTTTTTCTTGGACGGGTTCTTTGTCAATCTGTTCCCTTTAGCAGCATTCCCTTGGCACTCTCCTTGTGCTGGAGAGAAACTGGTGTATCCCAGCATCGTTAGAATTGGCATCCTTCCTTCTTTATATTTCTAATCTCCCTTTCTTTGTAGAGATTGGAAAGTAGCACCTCGCCTTCTTGTAGCAGGTGGGCACATAGCCATTCTGCAAGGCCCAGCTGCGAAACAGATCAGCTGCTAGGCGAAGATTTTCTGCGGGAAAACAAAGCTGGTGCCTTACCAGAGAGTCTACTCTTTTGATGAAGACTGCTTGAGGGTTTGTAGAGGAGACTCTTCTTTGAATCTGGAGCCTATGGCTGTGCTATACAAAGATGCCAGTCACTGAGTGATGGGGATAAATAAGAACAACTAGAGAGATTGTTATGGTTTGATCTACATTCATATTATAAACATTCTACCCATGGGTTGGTCCACTCACATGGCAATAGCCTTTTTTTCTGCAAAATTGGCACTGAACGTATTTGAAGAGGCCCAACATTGTATGCCTAATCTGACTATAGTCAGTAAATTTTGTGACATACTCCACAGAGACAACTTCTAGTGGGGTAGCCGCGTTTGTCTATAGCAGCAAAAGCAATAGAGAATCTTGTGACACCTTAAAGACTTGAGGGCGCAATCCTAATCTGGAGTTAAACCGGCATAGTTAGTCCAGCAAAGTTTGGCCAGCACACTGTAGTTTGGATCACTCTTGGAGTCAGAGAGGCCAGCGCACACTGACAGCACACATAGTGCGCTGTCCTCCCTGATTCTGCGAATGGTCCAAACGCACTTTACGGTGGCCCTTGTGCCGGCCAAACTTTGCCGGCCTAACTATGCCAGCCTAAATCCAGGTTAGGATTGCACTCTAACAAATGTATTGTAGCGTTTTGTGGACTTTGATCCATTTCATCCTATGCATGAACTGAAATTGACAGCAGGTATGTACAGATATGTGGGTATAAAGGGAAAAAAATTGAAACCAGGAGTGTCAGATGACAGGACATGAAAGTGACTTAGCGCAATCCTAACCTGGAGTTAGGCCAGCACACTTAGGCCTGCAAAGTTTGACTGGCACAAGGGACACTGTAAAGCGCGTTTGGACCATTCTCAGAATCAGGGAGGATGGCGCACATCTGTGGCTGGCCTCTCTGACTCTGAGAGTGGTCCAAACACTAGGATTGTGCCCTCAGACTTGTGACAACCTTTAAAATGCGTATGATAAGCATGGTGAAAATTCAGAAATGGTGACCACATAGTCCTGGTTAATTGTAATGTGCTTAAAAATCATTGTCCTGATTAGAACCTGCAGAAATGGTGCCAACATCCCATAGAATATCAGCTCAATAGTATTAGACATACAAACAGAATGAGCTTTTAAAAAGGGTGACATCTCTTGAACGCTTCACAATTCACCCCCAGATCTCAGCCCCCAGATGCCCATTATTTCATGGTGATTAACACACTCAAGAATGAAGGCATACATTCAAATATGTCTCCTATGTCTGACGTCCCATACTGTAGATCCATGGATATGCATGCTATAAGCATAGCTAACTCATGAATGTAGCTGAGCATTTAACTTCCATAGTTAATTGCAAAACTTCTATTGATTCCAGAGTAGCCAGGATTTTCCTTTTATGTAGGAAAATGCCATGGTTCCAGGTACCAAGGAGACAGAAATGGCATGAAAACCAAAACAGAGAAAAGTCCCCTTTGGGCACTGCAAACTCAATTGCCTATTTGAGGAGGGGAAAGGGGGGATTTAGACATAAAAAGAGCCCTGTTGGACAAGATCCAAGATCCATCTAGTCCAACATCCTGTTTTCCCACAGAAGCCAACTGCTGCTCCAGGGATAGGCATAATGCACAAATAGGGCATGAAGTCCACAGCCCTCCTGTGCGGTCACCACCTTGCTCCCTGCAACTGGTTTCCAGTAGAATACAGTCCTGGCTTTTTGATACGGAGATTCTATTTAGCTGTTGCAGCTAATAGTCACTGATAGAACTATTGGCTATTCATTTGTCTAATAATCCATGAAGCTGATTCAGGGCCCAATCCTATTCAACTTTCCAGTGCCGATGCAGCTGCAATGCAGCCCCAAGGAAAGGGAACAAATATGTGTCCTTGCAGAAGGTTTAGTCGAGAGGGTTAATGCTTCCGTTTGCCTGAAGATAAGAGCTGAAGATCTGAAGGTCGCCAGTTCAGGACAGCCGGAAGTCTCTGTGAGCGGCAGACCTAGTTAATTGCGACTGATTAACAGCTGAGCTCGGCTGCCTTGTGTGAGGGGGAGTTGTGCCGAAGTTCAGGCGCTTCTCTGGTGGGAGCAGAGAAGCCGTTTATCAGCCAGCAGAAGACAAACGGGTGGCCAGAAAGAAGGACTAAATCCAGAAAGATCCATCTGTATGTGTGTAGTTCTTGAAAGATAGAACATTTCTGTATAAATTGTAAAAACCTTCGGGTTTCTGAATTAAAGTCTGCCCATGTAAACCGCCTTGAGTTATAGTCATTAGAGAAATCTGGTGACCTAAGAAAGGCGGTATATAAATCCAAGTATTATTATTATTATTACCTTGAGGAGGCCCCCATGACTGCCTCCCCACTGCAAGATGCAGTGCACCCCCTGTTGGCATGGCTACATCAGTACTGGAAAGTTGGATAGGATTTGGCTCTCTGGCTGTTGCCTCTGGTAGTGGAGGGGCAGAGGTGCCTGCTGCTTGCCTCTGTTCACCTATCCACAGGCCTCTGCATGTGTTTTCCATTCCTTGGCTTCAAAAAGGAAGAGGGGAATGGAATGGGAAATGTGGAGGTGAAGACAGTAGTGGAATAGATTCCTGAAGATGCTCTAGGCCCGTGTTTCTCAAACTGTGGGCTGGGACCCACCAGGTGGATCATGAGCTAATTTCAGGTGGGTCACGTAGCACCTTGGGCAGCCATAATGGAAAATATGGCAAGGGGGGTCACTGGAAAGGGGAAGGGCTACGTGGTTATTTTGCTTGTGTCAAGGTTGTAAATAGGCTTTCCCCCCCTTTCTGATTCACTTTGATACTGGAAAATGGCTGAGAAATAACCCACCTTATTGCTGCATTCTCAGGAACGCTGCAGGCTCTGGTGTCACAATGACAGCACTTAACATCATTTCCAGGTTAATGACATCACATGATAGATTGTCATTCTAATAAGTGGGTCCCAGTGCAAAAATGTTTGAGAACCACTGCTCTAGGTCACTTCTCTCCTCTCCTCAGCACTTCCCCTCCCACTCTGTTTCCCTCTTCCTTTTTTAAACCAGGGAGTAGGAGGAAGAGGTGGAAGTGGTGATTGACGTGCCACTGGGCAATGGGTGTCATGATTTTATGTACTTCTTCAAGTACTTGGAAGCTTTGGGATGGTCCTGCTTGCCCCCTGTGTTTGTGGATTTTGTGCTGCAGTACCCACACATCACTGCCACAAGCCTAATTATAGTATAGATACTACAGAGAGTTATGAGCTGCTTTACCCAATGCACTCTCCAGATGCACTGAAGCACTTTTCTCAGTATATCCCAGCACTGATTTGAATGTTTTCAGGTTTGCTCCTGGTGACCTCTAGCACCAATGAGGAATGGGACACCATTTTCTCTGTGGCTTGAACTTTGGAAACATATAAGAAATGTGAGTGTGCCTGCAATTCCTTTGTTTCCTGAAAGGAAGCAGGCCAGAAGAAAACTGATAGCCAATGTAAAAGTGAAACTGAAGGAAACTATATAAATCAGTCAATAGTATTTTAGATTGTGAGCCTGTCCCAAGAAGGGCTCACAATCTAAAAAAAAAAAAGCAAGACACCACCAGCCACTAGGAAAGACACTGTGCAGGGGGGAGGGACAGTTTACTCTCCCCCCGCTAAATGTAAGAGGAATACCATTTGAAAAAGTGCCTCTTGCCCAGTTAGCAGGGGTGACTACATTTATATCCCATGCAGCTTAGGGACATGCAGGGGCAGACCAAGACTTTCTGAGGTGGTGCCCCAAATCCCCCCCCCCGCCACACCATTCTCTGCCCCCTCTTAACCAGTGGCATGTCAGTTGCTTCTGATCAAGTGATGCTCTTGCCCAGCGGTTTTCAACCTTTTTTATGTCATGGCACACTGATAAGGCAGTGTGAAGGCACACCATCCGTGTTTTGACAATTGACACATGCTGCTTGCAAGGGGCTCACATCCCACAATGTCGCTACTAATAAATGTAGTAACTCCCCAAACTCTCACGGCACCCCTGCAGACCATCCGCAGCATACCAGTGTGCTATGGCACAGTGGTTGAAAATAGCTGCTCTAGCCCATTGCTCTCTTCTCCTCCAACTTCCTCCTCCGCTCAATTCCCAGCAACTATCTCAATTGACCCCATGAATGGGCAGGCCCTAGAATCAGAAAGAGTTTTCTGATGCTGGCATCTGTGGAGTCCGGTGGGACACAAGGCAAATTTTGGGGCTGTGGGCTAGAGGCCCAAAGGAGAAGACAGGAAACTAGGGGGAGCTCCCCTTCCCCTAATGATTTAATATTGTTTGCAACTTATCAGCCACCACTTTGGCTGCTGGCCAGGAGCTCAAGGATAATCTGAGCTCAGGAGAACATTTGATTTACTGATGAGTGTTGCAGATAAAGCTGTAAATGAAAAAAAAAAATGAAGAACAGCAATTATTGTTGTTCTTCACATCTTTCTTCCATAGCAAAATATTTTTAACTGGCTCTAAGCTAGCCTGTGGTACTATCTCACAGCTGGAAGAAGTAGTTGGCCTAGCTCTGTTTCATGTCTTACAATGCCCCAGGGGGGTGGTTATCTCATGATTGCCACAGTGCCTCTTGAGCCCTAGTAGTACATAATTTATGCACCAAAGGGAAGAAAGACAACTAAATTAGGTGATGATAAAAAAAATAGAAACAACTGTGAAATCACATAGGCCACCGAGGAAAAAAAAATGCTGACATCATTATTTCAAAAAAAGCAAATGGGAAAGAAAAACATATCAAGCTAGTAACTTATTTCATATGCTTCAGAACAAGGCATAAAATATACAGTATCTGCAGCTTTTCTTTCCTCTTGTGAAACAAAACAAAACAAGCATCGGCACTCAGAAACAAATTTGCTAGTGGTAAATATTGCTCTCAAATGATTTTGATTGTGTAGGAAATGCAGTACCGAACGAGCTAATTAAAGAGGCCTTGTTCTTTTTTTTCCCTTTCAGAACATGCCTCCTCATTAAAGCAGTGGATGGTTATTTCTCAAAACAATGGATGAATATTTACTTTTTATAACAAAGGATGCGTTACTTATTTGTTCTTCCTTCCTTCCTTTCTTTGAGAAATTGCCAGGAGTTGCCAGTCAGAGGGAACCAAACCATTTTTGAAGAAGCAAGTTCATACAAGTGATTGGGTTTATAGGGCTTTGACCTTGCTTTTCACTGGCTTCACTTCTATTTCACAGGAATACTTTGTTCAACTTGTGACCAAAATAACTAAACTTGCATGGGGCAGTCGCTTTCCCATTGTTAAATCGCATTTTATTTGTTTTTGCATAAGAGAAATACTGCCTCAATCATTCATGCCATCATCACTTCCAGCAGGTTAGATTATGCAAGCATGCCCCAGTATCTACTGATTCGGTATCCACCGTTTCAGTTATCCACGGATAACGGGGCGCCTATTAAAATGATAAAAAGGTAAAGGTTTCCCCACCACCGAATTGTCTGGTCGTGACCGACTGTAGGGGGCGGTGCTCATCTCTGTTTCTAAGCCAAAGAGCCGGTGTTTGTCTGAGGACAAGCTTCAGTGGTCATGTGGCCAGCATGACTACACGCTGTAGAGCATGGAACGCCATTACCTTCCCACCGAAGTGGTCCCTATTTCTCTACTCACATTTTTACGTGCTTTCGAACTGCTAGGTTGGCAGGAGCTGGGACAAGCAACGGGAGCTCAGTCCGTTGCACGGTCTTGAACTGGCAACCTTCCGGTCAGCAAGCTCGCAACTCAGAAGTTTAACCCGCTGCGCCGTCACGTCCACCACCATGTTAAAATGGTAGGGGAACATTAAACACATCTCTCTCTTTTTTAACCGTTTCAGCAAAACCACTGATGTTCCCCTATCTTTAAAAAGGTGTCCGCAGAATCCATGGTTTCAGGTATCTACGGGGGTGGGGTGGGGGGTCTGGAACGGAATCCCAGCTGATACCGCGGCATGCCTATATTTCACTTTGTGTGGAAGTGCTTTGGAAAATAATCCAGATGTTTCAATTGGTCCAGAATGCAGCGAAGGTTTGCCAGATCTGACTGCCAGCAAAAACCTATTAATTGCTATCGCTGGCACAGCAACTGCTGTCGTGGTGCTAGCGGTCGTAAAAGCGCTGTGAAGCGCAGGTGATTCGCATATAAGCAGTGCCAGCAGGAAGACCTGCACTGTCCCACCAGTGCTGTTTCCCGACTGCCGGTCACCAGCGGAGGTATGTAAAGCACCAAGCAGTGCAGGGGGTGGGGGTGAGTGGCAGTGAGGGGGTGTTTGGGGGAAGGGGAGCACAGAATGGGGATCAGGCCCAAGAAGGGGCAAAGGATCAGCAGAGGAGGCCTCCATTGTATCCTATTGTCCCTCCTGGGCCTGGAAGCCCTATCTGGGGTTTCTCTTTGCGCTACCTAAGCAGCTGGGCAGATCCGAGTAGCCCCGTTGAGCAGGCTGGGGCGTTACTTGGGATATGGGGAAAAAGATCACCTTATCCCGAGGAAATCTCCAGCCTGCTCCTAAATTGTGCTGGCTACATCGGAGGCCATGAGGCCCCACTGTGCCAGCGCAAGTTAGGATTGCGCTATGAAAGCATTCCTGGAGATTTTGTTTTTTCTCTTCCAATATGGTGTAATGCTGGGAATTTGTGGAGGCCGCATTAAAATAACTAAGATTGCTTCCAGATAATCCCCTGGAAATGGATGATGATTCCTGGAGACCCCGGGCCAAACTTGGAGAACTGGCAGTTTTGGAGAACTGGCAACCTTAAATGCCAGGTTGCCAGAATGATTGAACCTTAAATGCCAGTTTGTTAAACGGTGCAGCGAGATAATGCAATATGTTAGCAACCACACTAGTTACAAATAGTTTCCAGGCTCAATTCAAAGTGCTGTTGTTGGCCTTTGAAGCCCTAGATGGCCTGGGAACAGAATATCTTAGGAATCATCTTCACCCAAGTGACTCTGTCTTTGGAAGCCCAAGTCAGATCATACTGCAGTCAGAAATGTGATGGGTGGACGACAGGCAGGGCGCTCTGTGTGTGTGTGTGTGTGTGTGTGAGAGAGAGAGAGAGAGAGAGAGAGAGGTGGTGGTGGTGCCAAGATGCTGGAACAGCTTATCAAAGGAGGTGTGCCTGATTCTTTAGCTGCTTGCTTTGGCAGGCAGTCAATACTTAACGTTTGCAGTGGGCATTTTGGAATTCTGGTTGCTGTGTTGAAATATGTGGACGGAGTGTGTGTGTGTGTGTGTGTGTGTGAGTGTGTGTGTGTGTGTGTGTGATGCTATTTTAGTATAATTTTAACTTCACAATTTTAATTTGTTGTTTTATGTATATCTGTTAGCCGCCTTGAATATCCTTATCGAAATATAATGCAGGATAAAAATATTGTAAATAAAGAAGATATCACTTGGAGCAGGGGCCGTGGGAGGAGTCTAATTTTATTTCTAATTCTCTGATAGTCTGCATAAAGGGTTCAGAGAGCTTGTATAGCATGCCAGAGTGACAAGACTGCAATCCTACATATGTTTATCTGGCATAGATGCTATTGAACTCAGTGGGATTTACAGTGTGTCTGAGTAAATATGCAGAGGACTAAGCTATAAGAGCCTGACAGCACAATCCTGTTGTTGGTGTAGCACATTTGAGGTAGCCTATTAACTTTGAACCACCCTCAAGGAAGACACCAGATTGCGGTTGGGATTTAACTTTATTAAACACAAGTGACCAGTTTTTAAGTCATGAAACCTACTGAACACACCATCCCTCCCTCGCCAGTCTGGGGTAGGCAAAAAATCTGCCATCCATGGCCAATTTGGATGATAGAAAAAAAAATTCCTTCCAGGTCATCATGATGAGCAACCAGCTAATCTCAGACTGGAAAATACCTGCCATAGCTTTTAACCTGTGATGGACTTTTCCTCCATAAATCTGTCCAGTCCCCTTTTAAAAGCATCTATACCATATGCCATCACCACCTCCTGTGGCAAGGAGTTCCACACACTGGGTAAAGAAATATTTTCTTTGGTTTGTTCTAACTCTCCTAACACTCAGCTTTAGTGGATGTCCTGTTTTAAGCACACCAGTAGTGCCATTTTAAGCACTGGTGAGCTGGTTATGTGAAAGCTGGCTGCTACTACTGCCAGCCATGTGCTACACTGAGCCTGAGCTGGCTTTCCACATGTCATTGCATCCGAAGCTTTTTTGAGCCATTGCGATAGCACATGAAAAGCTGATTTGGGCTTGGCTCAGCTCAGCTCAGCACGTGTTAGGTGGCAGTAGTTAGCTTTTGGCTCTGCCTGTAGCACAACCAAGCCGACGGCAGTGCAGCGATGTTATCTGCTGACTAAAGAACGCAGCTCCCTCCGGCTCAGCCATGATGTAAATGAGCCTCTTAGAACTCTGAACACAGAGCCAATGGATCGGTATGTTTCCCAGATTAGTTAATACAGAATAAACCATGTAAGGGAATGGAATAAACAAACAATTTCTCTTTGAACATTTGTGAAATAAAATTGGTATTGAAAAACATTTTTAAAGGAAAGGATCCTTCATACATTTGTGCATCTCTCTCTCTCTCTCTCTCTCTCTCTCTCTCTGTGTGTGTGTGTGTGTGTGTGTGTGTGTGTGTGAGTGAGAGAGAGAGAGAGAGAGAGAGAGAGAGAGAGAGAGAGAGAGAGCCAGTAATACATTTAGGGACCAATAGAGTTTGACTGCTACATAATTAAAAACTCATGTTGGTTAGAAACAGTTAAAATGGGGGATTCTCATGCCAAAATACACAGAACAAATGTGCCCAGTTTTCCTAACTGACCCATTGTTAGCCAGCCATTAGATACATATTTTGCCTTGCCTGCATTTTGTTTGTCTGTGAGTTTCAGTAATTATTGGTGAACCTTTTTTTTTCTGGCTTTTTGTGTTTATTGGGCATGTAGCTACAACCCAGAGCCCAATTGCTCTCAAGTACTTCTAGTGACTGTCCAGTGATGTTTGTGGAACTGTTCCAAGACTGCTTCAAGACTGTTGAGTATGGAGTGCAATCACTGGTGTAGCTATGGAAGTGTAGCCCGGTGCAGAGAGCAAAATGATGCCCCGGAAGTGAAATCACAACAGGAAGTGATGTCACATTTTCATTTTCTTGGGTTTTTTTTACCATAAGTTTTAATAGAATGAAGTGTTTGTTTCATTGCATTATACTCTGGTTTGATTCATTGCATTCTGCATTAAATTCTGCATCAAATTGTATATAATATGATAGCATTATTTATACATACAAAGAATTTCACAATTTTTGCCACTAGTGTCAAGCTCAGCTTGTTGCCCCCCTAAAGCTTGTTGCCTAGTGCAATTGCACCCCCCTGCACTTCTGTAGCCACGCCCCTGATTGCAATTGGGTTGGTAGATTTGTTCTAGTAAATTCAACTTGAATTCTGCAAGCCAACATGCATTTGCCTGATTACTACCAGAAACCTCCTCTAGGATCATTGAAAGGTTGCAAACCAAAATACATAATTTTAACACTGTGCCTTCTCTGTGGAAGTGCTCTACCTACCTGCATTTTGGGCACATGTACTAGATTGAGTTCAAAGAAGTCTGCTCTTCTGTTTTCTTCAGCAGAAGCAATTTGCACAGCACTGATTGACTGACCCTTGTGTCAATCACAAAGCCGCAGCCTCAGAGCATTGCCGTGCACGGTGCTGATTGACTGGTCCTTGAGTCAGTCATGAAGCTAGCTGGTCCTTTTCTTAGATCAATTTCAAAGCATCAAACAAAGGCAAAATTCATGGGGTGTGTTTTTTAACAAAGCACCAAACGAACATTTGAGGAGAAAAACATGCAAGGCACTTGAAGAGAAAAACCAAAAATTGGACAGAGCTGGGCAGGATAGTGATGGATCCAGAGGCTGTACCTGTGTCATGGCAGGAACATACACAGGAAGGGAAGCACAGCTCACTATCCATTAGAGAAAATATACCTGTCTGCAGCCCCAATAGCTGAAGATGCAATGGAACTCCCATAGTTCTGTTCCACGTTGTTTTGCAACCTCTGTGCTTGCTTCCTAGGGAAACACTCTGTGTTTGTGCCCCATTTTTAGTGTTAGATATAAAAAATCCCACTTTTAGATTTTTCTAATCATCAGGGCTATGCTGAGCCAACCTAACCATGAGGCCAGTTGAACCCTTTGCATCAGGCAACAGGTAAGGAGAGGCAGTCCACTGGCCAGGGTGCTTCATATCGCACATCTACCTGTCCTCTCCCCTGGCTTGCCACCTGCCTCATCCTCTTCTTGTGCACACAGACAGCTTGTGGGAGGAAGATGAGGATAGGAAGGGCTTCCTTCTGTTGGAGGGGATCCAGGATTCTCCTCACTGGGCCACTTTACAAAAAGTGGGGGGGGCAGAGCTGCAACGGCACACGTGAGGGTGCAATCCTAACCTGAAGTTAGGCCAGCACAGTTAGGCCCGCAAAGTTTGGCCAGCACAAGCACCACTGTAAAGAATGTTTGGACCACTCTCGGAGTCAGAGAGGCCAGCACACAGACATGTGCCATCCTCCCTGACTCCGAGCTTTACGGGGCTTTATGCACTTTACGGTGGCCCTTGTGCCAGCCAAACTTTGCAGGCCTAACTGTGCCAGCCTAACTCCAGGTTAGGATTGCGCCCTGAATCTAGGGATAGGTTCAGGCTACTTCTGGGGCTATACATGAAATTGCAGATCTGCAAATGTTTGAGGTGATATGAAGTGACATGGGAAAGTTCTATCTGTGATCTTTGATGGCTCAGTGACACAGACAAGTTATCACCAGATACTTATCAAGCCACTCAAGTGATGAGTCCTGTATGCATGTGTGAAGCAGACCCATAATTATTTTTTTTCCTCAGGGTTTGAGGAGAGAACTTGTGGCATCAGCTAGGGGAAGAACACTAGACTGCATGTCTGTTCCAGCACCAATCTGAAAGGAAGCACAAGGGATTTGAGTTAGATCAAAATGCCATCCATATTTTAAAGTGTTTTCACTATTACTCAGAAACCTCCTCCCACTTCAGCTACTGCATGATACCAATGTTCACAAATTATAAAAAGGCCACCACATCCTCTCCAGGTAGTGTGATAGGAGAAAGACCCACACCTACCTATCCCATGTCATGGCAAATACCACATGTCATGGGGCAGGCCTGGGTATACCAGCTTGGTATACCCTCGAAAGTGGCTGGCAACGGGAAGGGGCCGATCTCCGGGAAGGACGAGGGGTTCTGACCTGCCAGCAGATTAGGAGGGGCAGCAATGAAACCCCGGCCAAACCCCGACTTGGCCCCGGGCTGTGTAAGGCTGCAGCCCCTGGCAGGACCTGGCGAGACCCCGGAGGGGCACGGGGCCCTGTGGGCTGTGGCATGCCTGACTGAAGATGGGGCATGCCAGAGGCACTGTGAGGCTGCGGTCGAGGTCTGGGCATGGTGCACCATCGTGCACACAGTCCAAGGGCCCCAGCAGTCATCACAACCCACACAAGGGAGGAAGGCTGGGCTGGGAAAGGGTCTGGGTCCTGCAAGGAGGCAGGCTACACAGGAGCAATCAATCAATCAATCAACAGGTACTTATATACCGCTTTTCAACACAAAGTTCACAAAGCGGTTTACAGGCAAATAGTAATAAAGTCAAATGGCTCCCTGTCCCAAAAGGGCTCACAATCTAAAAAAAGGCAGACCGCCAGCAACAGCCACTAGAAAGACTGTGCAGGGGTGAAGAGGGATAGTTACTCTCCCCCTGCTAAATATAAGAGGAACACCACTGGAAAAAGTGCCTCTTGTCCAGTTAGCAGGGGTTAGCAACTCCTGTGGGTGGAACCAGTGGTGGGATTCAGGGGGTTTGCCCAGGTTCTATAGAACCGGTTGTTAAATGGCAAGGTCCCACCCACTCGCTTACCTCGGCTGGCTTCAGGTTTTTTTGGCTCAGGCTACAACGTCATAGAACCGGTTGTTAATTCATTTGAATCCTACCACTGGGTGGAACCTTTAACTTGGCTTGCCCACTGGGTGTCAGAGGTAAAGGAGGAAATGGGTGTGACCAGGAAGAGGCAGGGCTAGCCAGAGGCTCCCTGAGAGGCATTAAAGCATGCATTAAAAAGGAGGAGGCAGGCAAAGAAGGAGGAGGTTCCTCTCCCAGGATCTGCAGCCCAGGGAGACTGGTCTAGAGAGGCCAAGGCCACTGGCATTCTCAGCCTGGCCTCAGTCCTGAAGGTGGAGGATCAGGACAAAGCAAGGGGAGAAACACCCTGGGCAGCGTGGGTACCGGTGGCGCCCAGAGCAACTCATTGTAAACCTGCGGGCCTGTGAAGTGAACAAGGCTCATGAATGTTAAATACTTGGCCAAAATAAACTGGCTGATACATACCACCTCAGCTAGGCCTCCGTTTGTAAGATGCCAGGGATCGTCCAATGTCCAGGTAAGCCACTTGAAAGGGTCCCACACGGAGGGGGAGAGGCCGTGAGCCGCAATGGACGTCATTCCCCATTAGATGCCATTTCAACAGGCATCCTTTTTCCCTGCCCCACTACCATGCCCTTCACAAATCCCCAGGGACTCAGCCATTAAACTGACAAGGTCAGCAGTGTCAGTTTGATCCCAGTGCCTAGATGAGAAGGTAATCTGCATCTGTGAAACTGACCTGAGGACAGCATTCCCAAATATGTACAACTGGGGGAAAAAACAAAAACAAATGCTGGGTGGAGGACTTCCAGTGTACTTCAGAAAGAATGCATCTGTTCACGGGTGACACACACCAAATGCAGGGAAGTGGAAATTAGATTGTAAATCCATCTTCCTGCATGGCCAAACCAAGGTATAAATTTTATGTGAGCATATTGATTTTGCATTTGGCTTTATATGGCCTTATCATTTTTGTTGTTAGCTACTTTGAATGTCAAAACTGATAGATAAGTGGGATATAAATCTTCTCAATTGGTCACTAAGTAAAGCTGCATTTCTGTTTTCCCAAGAGACTAAAAATGATCCAAATGAAGTCTATATTGAAATTGTTCCTACATCACCAGGAAAGAGATGAGTGCGGGTTGTTCACAAATGGCAAGGTGTATCCTGTGATTCAGGGAGCATGCTGCTTCTTTCAAGCTTCTTTCTTTCTTCAAACAAGCAGCCCCCTCCCCCACAAAGTCTATTATTGTCCTGTGATAACAGGTTAACTTCAGCCATCCACGCAACTGACAGGTATGGATATGGGACCAACATGGAGCATACAATTTGCCTGTGAATGTGTGTGATGCCAGTCCGCAACTCTTTTGGCAGAGATGCCCCTCCCCCATTTCTCCAAGTTCTTCCCACTTTGCATTATTGTGCTAAGAGTCTTGGATTAGGAAGCAAATATAAAGACTTGCCCTTAGTTATGCACCAGTGAATATACACGCCAATAAGAAACTAATCTATGAATTTATACAGTGTAGACCCTCCCATTTTTATATGCATGTTTTACCAAAAAAATACACAGTGTGGTATGGGTAGTATGGCCATACTGTGGCCTGAATATACTTTCACAGATTTCAACCACACAGCTCCTTGAGCACAGATGGGACTGTTGCTCAGTGGTTCAGTGCCCATTCGCCAACAGAATGTTCCTAGCTTGATTTCCCATCTCTAGATAAACCTTGGAAAGACCCATCTGAAACACTGGGTGAGGTTGTCAAGTCAGCGCAGACAATACTGACCTAGATGAATGAATGATTAGGGAGAAGGCAGCTTCCTCTACAAGCAGAAAACAATCGAGACACAAGAAGAGCTCAACAAGTCTATGGGATCTGTCCACTGTTAACAGTGCAATCCCATCCATGTGTATTCGGTAGAAAGTCTTGTTGATTTCAATGTATGGCACTTGCTCCCAGGTAAGTGTGTATTGGATTTCAACCCTAATCCAGCATCCAGTTTCTCACTTGTGGCCAATCAGATGCCTCTGGGAAGCCAACATGGAGACAATAGCCCTGCCATGCTATTGCAACTGACGCTTGGCTGTGTACAGTATACTGCTTTTGCACACGGAGGTTCGAGTTTACTATAATGGCAAATTGCATTTTCAAAACATCAAAGTCGAGCTGATGGGGACTGTTTTGTGTTTTTCACTCGAATTCCAGAGGCACGGGGTGGGACGCGAAAAGGCAGTTTTATTCCCTTATCTTGTGATAGGTTGCTGTCCAACGGTTCTGATTTTCCTTCCATCGAGGTTGTGGGGAGTGAATGCGATGCAGGAGAGAGATGGAGCTGCTGCTGCTGCTGCTGCTGCTGCCTGCTACCACAGCGCTCCAGCACCATCGCTGGGCAGCAAACCCCGTTGGACTCCCTGAGATGTAATGCACGCGGGCCGTCTGTGCAATGCCAGCAACCCCATCAGGAATCCTGGCACTTCTGTGGCCCGGCCGTTCCCCTTTCCCTCCTGAGCCAGGGCAGCTGTTGCGTCCCTTGATGAACGTCGGAAGCAACAGCAACCCCCCGCCGCCCTCGTGCCAGGTTTTCCTTCTTTCACGCCAGGCGGAGCCCAGGAATGTCCGACAGAGAGAGAGAGGTGGGAGAGACGAAGCGCTGCTGCTGCTGCTGCTGCGGCGGCTCCTCCGCGCTAGGAGGCTCGCGTGGCGAAGGAAGTGCGCCTGCGCAGTCTCTCTCTCTTTTTTTAATTCTTACCCGCCTCCTCCTCCTCTTCCATCAACCCCCCCCTCCCTTGGAATTCTGTCAGCTCAGCGCGCGCTCTCGAGGATAGGAAAGGGGGACGCGCCGCGCCTGCGTGAGGGAAAGGAGGAGGACGGTTGGTCGGTCGCGTGAGGGGAGGAGGAGTGGTGCACGCGCGCGCGCGGCGCCTCCTGCCGCGGCTGCTGGTGGTACTGTATGTATGTGTGTGTGTGTGTGTGTGTGAGGGAGAGCGGGCGAGCAGGCGAGCGAGAAGAAGGAGCCCCAAAGCCCGGCGCTGGGACCGGCCCGCCATGGAGTAAGAGCCGGCAAGCGCCGCCTGTCGCCGCCGCGACCACCGTCTCCCGCTCCGTGTCCTCGCCCGTCCCCCCTCAGTCTTTCTTCTCGGGGCGCCGCAGAGAAGGACCTGACTGAGAAGGAGGTGGTGCCACCGCCGGGGAAGGGGCCGCCGCCGCCGCCTCCTCCGTCGCGGCGGCTCGCCCGCTTGCCGGGCTCGGGGCCGCGGCGCGATGGCGGCGCGGGGAGCTTGGCGGCTCCTCGGCTCCCTCTGGATCGCCTTCCTCTGCGGGCAGCGCCCCGAGTCGAGCGCCGCCGCCGCCTCTTCAAGGAGCAGCTCCCCTCCGCAGCAGAACCTCCCGCCCGCAGGTGAGCCCCAGGCCGAGGTGCGGGCGGGCGCTTGTGTGGAGAGGGGGAGAGAAGCCGAGGAGAAGCTGCGCACGACTGAACTCTATTACCCCCCCCCCGCTTTTTTAAAAGGGGGCTCGTGGCGTGAGCTGGCTGTGCGTTGCCACAGAGCGTGTGTGGGGTTCGCTGGCGTGTGGTGGGGAAGGGCTGCGGCGTCGAGTTACACAGCATACAAAAAAAAAAAATACTACTCCTAGTACTAATGGGGGCTGGGCAGAGAGGACCACTGGGTATTTTTGGCTACCTGGCTCTGCCTGTGATTTCTTTCTCTTTTGCATTTTGTAATTGAAGCATATGCTTGGTGGTGGAGAGAAGCGCGGAGAACCACCGCCACAAAACCCCAGCAGTCCCAGGCTCTTGTCCTACACGCCTCTGAGCAGAGGTAGTATTTATAGGATGGCTGTGGAAGGGGCTGTTGCTGCTGCTGCTGCAGTAGTGGTGGCCTTCCGCAGCGCTCTAGGAGTGGGCAGTGATTTCTCCAGTCTTGCAAGTGTTGGGTTTTCTTTTTGTGTGTATATGTGCGCGTGTGTATATGGCTCTTTTGTCATTGGAATACAGTAGGGAAAAGGATTTGGAGGTCCAGGCTCTATGAGTGTGTATATGAAAGAGAAGGCTGCCAAAGGGTGTGTGTGGAAAAGGGGGCGCTGACACAAATCTGTTCTTGGCACGTTTTTCCCCCCTTGTGTTTAAAAAAAAAGGTCTGTTCCGTTCCACTTGTAAGAGTCGCACTATATTAAACACCTTTCGTATACCAGTAGAGGCCACTGTACACCTCTAGACATTTACTGGTGCCATTTACAGGAAGGAGAAGGGAGCCACTGTAAAACCGTTCCCACAATTCACTATTCATCAATGGATACTTCACGGAGAGCCTCCTCTCTTCTCTCTGCAACAATTGAATTTGGTGAGAGAGTGGTCTAAAATGAATTGAGCCCAGATGCTCTCTGAGCCTAGAAAAGCATGGTTGCCTTTTATTTCTACAAATCATTAGCCTACTGTTTACTGCTGTGTTTTCCCTCTCTGAAAAGCGCATATAATGTAAAAGTGTTAAATATACCTAAATGTAAGTTCCACTTGTCTAAATGGGATGTGCGTATTTTAACTGTATAATTCTGATGTGAATGGGGCTAATACCTCAATCCTATATATGTTTTTTTAATTGAGAGCACAATCCTAACCAACTTTCCAGCACTGACGTAGCTTAGCCAATGGGGCATGTTCTGCATTCTGCAGTGGAATTGTAGTCACAGAGGTCTCCTTAAGGTGAGGGAATGTTTGTTCCCTCACTTTGGAGCTGCACTGCCCTTACCCTGCTGCTGGAAAGTTGGTTAGAATTGCACTCTGAGTCAGTTCCACTGTGTTCACTGGGGCTTGCTCCCAAGCTTATCTGTATAAGATTGCAGCCCAATTGTTCTATAGGTGGTGCCAGTGGATAGTTAGCAAGCTGCCCACACAGATGATTGTTTACTATCAACAATAGTAGGTAAGGTAAATTAACAGTCTGATAGATAACAGTCTGTTCTAGCCATGCACCATACATAGATGTAGTGGTTACAATAATGAAATCTGCATTAGGGGAAAGAGACTTTAAGATACATAATGGTTTTCTCCTTTTTTTTCCTCTTTTAACTACTGAAATTTTCTATTCTGAAAATTTTAAATTAAGAAACATAGTAAAATAAAGTCCCCTCTACCTTTGTTCAACTTTTGGCATGGATTATACATGCTAAAAATGAAGCTGTTGTAATTGATGTTTATATTTGATTTTATTTTCCGCTCATTATGTTTCTAGTTTTGCTGTAACTGGTGGGTTAATATCTTTCTGTAAATGTGTATTCTCGTATGGCTTGTAGTTGAAACAAATCTGAAAAATAAGCTATAGAGTATAATGGAGTGGCTTACATGCATTTCTGGAATTCTGTATTCTTGTGCAGTTGAAAGTGTATAAACTCTGGGAAAGTTGACAAAAGTAGCTTGCTTTACTAAATTATTTTGCTGGGAACAAATCTGGTGATAATATTGAGATTCAGTTGTGTAAATTGCCAAGAATGTAGTCTAGCATGTTGTATATCTTAACTATAAAGAACGAAAACAGCTGCTTTGTTTTGGACATGTCTCTGAGCATTACAAAGCTGAAATAATTGAACTGGGATTAATGAACAATTTCAGATTTACACCTAATGTTTATACCTAGCCTGTGATTGTATTAAGGCATTTCAAATTTACGTGTGGATGGATATTTGAAAGATGTCTTGAAGTGAGAAAAGGCATTTGGATGTAGTTGTACGTAGCATGGGTGCGATTCTCCAAAGTCGATTCTAGAGGTCTGGGCATATGACAGTATAAGTTTAGCTAGTGGTTTTGCTTGTAAACAGGCGGTATTCTGTTTATTAGTAAATGAAGCTTGTGTTCTGCAAACGCATGTTCTTGCTTGCTTCTGAGAAGTGGCCCCTGCCCCAAATCCAAGTGAGGATTAAGGGGCAGTGGAATTCCCACAGCCCTGCATTCCATCTGTGTGCAGCTTGACTTGGTGTGTGGTGAGATGCTATCCTCCATTGAGGTGAACTTTGTCCCCCAGGTTTTGGCAGCTACATGCAAACAATGTCCCGTCTTCGGACTTTTCTAGTAATCACTTTCTATTGGACTATGTGTATGCCACATTTCAGCTTTCTGGTGTTCTGGAACTAATTTCCAAATTGTGCTGAGAGAGAAATGTTAGCGTTTTGAGCAAAAAATACATTTACATGTGGAAGAGGCTGCTGCTGTACTGTGTGTACCAGTCACCGGTGTCAGGAAATTTGTTGTGTTTTTGCAATGGAAGTTCAGAAATTGAATTAGCCAGTCATACATGAGCACTCCTAGTCATAGTATTACCACTCCCTTGGAGGTGGGCTGCCTGTTGAGTCTCTGAATAAGTTGCTGTGCTGGGCTTGTTGCCTTCAAATCTGCATTTTTAAAAAAGGGAGGGGTACCACTCTGAAAGTGGTAATTCTTATTTTCACATGCACTAAACGTAAACATTTTTTGGTGGTCAGAATGAAATTTGCTTTCAGTTTTAATCTGAACTGTGCATTTGTTACCAGTTTGGATATAGCTAACCTCTGCTAGCTGGGCAAGAGGCACTTTTTCAAGTGGTGTCCTCTTATATTTAGCAGGGGGAGAACAATTGTCCCTCTTCACCCCAGCACAGTGTCTTTCTCGTGGCTGTTGCTGGTGGTGTTCTCCATTCTTTTAGATTGTGAGCCCTTTTGGGACAGGGAACCATTTAGCTTTATTATTATTTGCCTGTAAACCGCTTTGTGAACTTTGTGTTGAAAAGCGGTATATAAATACTAGTGATTGATTGATATAGCTGCATTATACATCTGGAGGAAGTAATACATTTCCTCATTTTTAGAAAGAGTCAGATTTTTGAATTTTGTAAATGTACTGGTATCTATTTTCAGATGTTGGTATTGGGTGTCTTGAACTGTGATTTATTCCAAGTTACATTTCTGAGTTCCCTTTAAACTCTTTAACCATTTTGGATACAGTTTTGAGGTTTGCATTTGGAAAGAGTGATTCAGTAATACCCATTTTCTTATTTTTCTGGTAATATGTCACTATTAACGATGTAACTATTAACGATGTAATTATCACACATTTCATATCCCAATGTGTGAGGACCAAGAGCTTCCCCTGTAGTAAAAGGGAAGACAACAAAAGTGGGTGGAGAAGCAGGGATGCTTTTTTGGGGGTTCCTTAATTAGGCTCCAAGGCTTGCCAAAATCTATTATTAGGGCTAACAAACTGTTCTGTGTCCTCCTTGAACATCTTCAGATGGCTGGCCCGTGCTATTGACTGCACTCATAACAGCCAACAAAAATTCCTAAACTATCTTGTAGTACTTGGCAAACATTGTCTATAAGACAACACCTGTGAAGTATTAAAACAGCAAAATAAAGCAGCTGATGGGAGCTGCATAGGAAGGGGTTGGGTTGCTGCCCTTCATAAATTCCCTTGATCCTTGCTATTGGGTTTCTGCTGTCATGAGCCGAACCAATAAAATGAAAGGGATGGTCTCTTATATAGGATGTGGTGATGATAGCTGGCCTAGATGCCTTTAAAAGGTCTGGACAGATTTCTAGAAGATAAGTCCATCACAGGTTATATGCCATAATGGGTGTGTGCAACCTCCTGGTTTTAGAGGTAGGCTATCTCAGAACGCCAGGTGCAAGGAAGTGGCAGTAGGTGTACTGTACCTTGCTGTCTTGTGTGCTCCATGAGGTATCTGATGGGCCACCCTGTGAGATAAAGGAAGCTGGATTAGATTTTAGCCTGATCCAGTGGGGCTCTTTTTATGTTCTTATGACCATGCCATGGAGGCTGGTGATACTACTGAAGATTGGGGGAAATTTGGAAGACCTGACTACCCTCCTGACCATCCTATAATCATGTATGTTCCCATTACAAAAGATAGAGCACGTGGAGTAGTGGGTGATGTACAGGCAGGCCCTGGTATCCACTGATTTGGTATACATCATGGATACCATGGATACTGGGATACCTGTTAAAAAGATAGGTAAACATCTCTTGTTTTTACCTTGTTGGAGCAAAACCACTAATGTTCCCCTATATTTAAAAAGACATCCCCAGTATTCACAATTTCAGGTATCCACAATGGGATCCGGAACAGAATCCCAGTGGATACGGGTGCATGTCTGTAAATTTATATGCAGAGTGGAAGTGAGTAGGATTGGGTAAAGGATGGAATTGTCCTTAGCTCCCTATCTGTCAGATTTGCCGGGTCTTGAATGTAGTCAGTTTCCAACATGGGCAGCCCAATCCTGAGCTGCCTGGACACCTGAGCGAGCTGCAGTAGCCAGGCAGCTACTGCTTCATCCCACACTAACTAGGCAGCCACGGAAGGCTCCACAGGAGAAGGGAACTGGCTATTTAGCTGGTGCAGAGGCGAGGGCCTCCATGTAGTGTCACACAGCCCTACACAGAGGTCAGGATTGGCATTGAATGTCGCCATGGGTCCTACTCCCCACTTCACCCCTCTCCCCTCTGCAAAAGTCTGCAGCCCTGGTGACAGGTGGACTCACCGCCCCCAGGCTTGCAATGTAGCCTCTGGGCGGTGCAGGGCCAGTGTTGGCCCGTCGGTCACCCAGTGGTAATGGCTTACTGCTGGCGCTAGCGGTGCCTTACAGCACTTTTTGCAACAGAAGTGTGGGTGGTACTTTTGTACTGCCCTCCCTAAACCCATTAGGATTGGGCCCTAAATCATGCTCTTGTGTGACTGAGAATCATATGCAGGGTGAGGCTATGCAGATCAAAGCTGGTTTGATTTTCAGTGCTTGAAAAGGTCAGTCAGAAAAGATAGGGAATTTTCTCCTGTTTCCTATCTGAGATAGGTGCCTGATCTCTGTTGCAGCAGATGGTCAATAAATGGTTTTTAAACTTCATCCCACCCATACCAATAAAATGAGTATAATCCAGGATTCGTTACTAGTCTTGTTCGCATAATAGTATGGAATACACACTTTTGTTTTGAACCAGCCAGAGGGCTAGATATTATCCCTGGCTACTTTTGATATAATTTTACAAGTCTAAAGCAGAGGTTCCCAAACTGGTCTGTATCCCACCATTGGGTCACAACCAAATTTTTGGTGGTTCGTGACACTAAGCAGATTAGGCTATGTGCATCAAGGATTAAACAAGCTGCTACTTGTGGGGAGCCGTGCTGTCCAATCACCATTATAGCCAAAGAGGCTTGAGCAGTTTGTAAGGTGAAACTTTTTTTAAATGGGTCCCAATTCTAATATGTTTGGGAACTAGTGCTCTAAGGCTTTGGATTCAGACGACTTTCTGTTTGTGTGAACCTAAGGTAGCAGATTCATCCCTGGAGCACCAGTGCTACTTTTATCATGAATAGCTTGTATAACACTTTGATATACAGGTTGAGCCTGATTATCTATGGATTTGGTTCAGTGTGGGTCCCCTGAACCTGAATAGAGCCAAATTTGACTCAACCTGAAGCCTAGGCCATTCTGGGGCTGCGTGCAGATGTGCGTGGCCTTGGCGTGCTTCAGAAAGCCCTCTAGATGGTTGGGTTTGGGGATGATAATGACAAAATCCATGGGTTTAGTTACCTGTGGATTTTTTTTTATTCATGAGGGTTCTGGGAATGGAACCCTTGGAGATAAAGACCCTACCTGTACAATACCTAGATCCTTGTGTTATGCATGTTTCACTCACTGATTGTTTTTAAAAGTAACGTTAGCTACACTTCTGTCAAGAGCTATACCATAGGGCAGTGGTTCTGAAATGTTTTAGCCTCAGGACCCATCTTAAAAAATAGTGACTTGTTTAATCCTTGATGCACATAGCCTAATCTACCCTGTCAGTTTTGCGACCCACCAAAAATAGGGTTGTAACACCCTGATAGGTCACAGATCCACAGTTTGAGAACTGCTGCCATAGGGAGACCTTCCAGAGTTCTGTGTTGCAGTTGGCTCAACTGGAGTTGCTGCAGAAGCATCAGTCTGGACATGCCTACATATATTTATAAAGGCTTCTCCAACCTAGACAGAGCAAAGACGAGAAACCAGTGGATGCTGTAGGACTCCAGTTTTGGGGCAAGAAATGCCCAAGCAACAAATGTCTCTGCCAGGGTTTTCCCTGTCATCTGAGGGAATACAAGTAGCAAATGCATCCAGTCCTCCTAGCTAGTGACAAACAAAATTTGTCAACTGCTGTTTCAAGTCCTTAGGATATAAGGACTTGAAACAACAGTTGACAAATTTTGTTCCTTGTTGCTGTGGCAGTGGGAGAAGATAATCGATGCTGTGGGGGATTGTGACCTCTGAGGTGGCAAGGGGGTGTTTCAGGACAAGGTCCCTTCAAACTTAGTAGTCTCACTGATCAGGGGTTTTTCTCTGCATTCACTAATAAAAATGGTCTAATTCTTATAATGGTGCTGTAGCAAAAATGGTAACTGACTCTTTAGGATAGTAATGACCATTGAACTTTGTCATGCTTTTTATATACCCTGAGTTGAACATATTTAGCAGGCTTCCTTTGATAATTGTTCATATAATACGCTGTATACATAACGACAGAGCTGGCCTTAGGACCTGCAGGGCCCAACTGGAAATTTTTTTTTGTTTTTTTTGGGGGAGGTCTCCCAGTTCACAGCCAAGGTCTGTAGAATCTTGGAGATAGACAGTACTACTGACTTTTTAAGAATTCAGAAGAAAATTAAAATTATTCCTGTTTGCTATAAAACCTGAAATGTGGTGTTAAGTGTCCATTGCAATGTGTTGTATTCATTTGACAAGACCAGAGTAGATTACCCTAATGCGGGGGGCCCCTTAGGTGTGGGAACTAATTGGTCCAATTGGCTTAAAGCTGGCCTTGCATCATGTCAATGATGCAAAGGAATGACTTTTTAATGGTCTCATTTTTTTAGCTTTTTTGGATCAGATCCAGCAATGAGGTTGCTATAGAATGACGGTAGTAAGTATAGCACATCAGCATTTTTGTCAAAAGCATGCTTCAGAGACAAGAGATGTGAGAGAGGGCATATGATAGCATTTTACTTTCTTTGAATAGAACAAAAGTCACAATTTGTACATGAATGGCCATATCCAAGGAGTGAATGCTTCTCACATAGCCTGGTTGTCACACGTGGAAGTTTTCCAGGTAATATTTCTACAGTGAGGTGCCACATTATCCTTGCTGCATTTTAATAATGTGCAAGAGTTTTGCCTCCACTCATGTTGGGTGTGTATATTCCCACTTTGCCTGCACATTCAGGCCCTCAAATTTCTGTTATTGGTAGACTTCTTAATGGATTTTCCCAACCAGATAAGGATCAAATGCCTTCAAATTACCAAGTAATTTACTCCTCTGCCCTCATGCCATATAATGTACCTATTTCTCATCTTGTGCCTTTAGTGGTAGTGAAACTATGAGTTAGTTTCCAGGATTTGGAGTGTTTGTGGTGATGAACCTCTTTAAATGAGTCAGCATTATGGATTCTCCTGAGCATGGTTTCATCTTAAAAGATTAACATAAGCTTTCATGTTTCCTTTCAAATTATCTTCCTCATGGGATCAATTTTTTCCCATGCTAATGTGCCTTTTTGTATACTTTGAGCAATTTACAATGACTCTGTTGATCTTTAAAACTGCTGCCTTGATGAAGCTAACACTGTATGGAATAGTGACAAGATGCTGATGGCCAATTGAAAGTATTAATGTTAACATATGCAACAGCAAGACTTGAAGTTGTGTCTCAAGTGTGAAGTTTTGAAGTTATCCAGAAGGGAGCAAAGTTGTGAATACTTTGCTGAAACCTTGATGAAACCTTGATGGTGTCAAGTTGAAATATGTGGGAATTTATCTAAACTGAATCTAGGATACTTTGATTTTATCTAAAATAGTATGTACATAATTTTGTACCAAATTTTATTTATGAAAGAGAATTCTGGTTATTGTCTGGTTATCAGCCTTTATACAGATGAAGGATAAATAGGTTTCCTTAAGGAAGCAATCAGATGTTGGCAATCTGTGCTAATCATGTTTTCAGGTAATTAAACAATTTAATTTTTATTTTACTTTATAAGTGTGGCTTCAAAAACCAGTTGGCAAATAAAGCAGCAAGTGATGTGTTAAAAAAGATGGGGTTTATGTAAACTGCCTTATTCTAAGTGAGTCTGAGTCTTCAAGAAAGGCGGCATAAATACTCTGTTTAATTTGGAATTGATCCCTTAAAGATGCTGGATGAGTGTCTCCAATTTCTTTTTCCTTTTAAAGATATTGAACCAGTGATACTTTAAAGCTCTGGTGTGCTTCTGTTTGGTTAGCTTATGAATAAAGTGTAGAAGCCTCCTTGCAGCCTACATGCTTTTCTGCCTGAACAGGATCTCTTCATTCCTGTTTACTGCTTACTGGTGGTGGGAATTGTTAGGGTGGAGATCCATCCTGGTTTGAAGAAACATAGTTTAGAGATGTTTCTGGCATATTTAAGTATTTGGGCATTATGGAAAGCCTTCGGGTTTGCTGTCCCCAGCGCAGATTGGGACCATGCTCTTCATAGAGTGTACCATGGAGGGAAGAATATTCTGTAGGAGGAGCATGACATGCTCCAAAGCCTCTAGGGCAGTTCTAGCAGGTTCCCACTGATGATCATTGGAAGTGTGCTAGGATGTAGAGGATGACTACTGGATCTTTTTTGGTCCCTTTTTGGAATCTGTAATCTTAATGCACCAGAATTAGACAGAAAAAATGTACCGCCCTGGTGGAATTATTTCTGAAGTGGAATGATCTTAACTAACTTGCAAGAAAGATTTCTAAGTTATAATCCTTTCTGGAAATTATTTAATTGGATGTTGAGTAGATATTTCAGAAAGTGTCAAACTTTATTTGACTTTTGGTTCTTGTTCATGAATTTGATTCTTGTGCTTTTAGCCTTTTTTAAAAAAAAGTGGGCCTCTTTCTCTCTAGTGTTTAAGAATGTGAAAGGAAAATGTTATTAAAATAAGATAAAAGGATAAGAGCACACACTCCTATACTTGTTTAGAAGAAAGACCACTTTGTTCAATAGGACTTACTCCCAGGTATGTGTACGTAGGATTGCTGTTGTTATAATGTGAGAAATAGATAGACAAGTTTGTTATTTTAAACTTATTAGTATGAGCTATACACTTTTGTTCAATACTGAGGTTTTCTCATTTAATTGTTTCGAAACCAGTATGCTAATTTAATACAACAGAAGTAAGCACATAATATTATGTAATTTCTTGTACTAAATTGTGAATGTATATATGATAGTGTCTGATGGGGAGGAATATGTATAACTGATATTCTGCAACTAACATGGATTTGAATGAATGTTTGACATGGCATCATTGAGAAGCATGGACACTATTTAGAAGGTTCCTATAATACATTTCATACAGTATAGTGTCAGCGAAATTGCTGGCGCAACTCCAATCAGCCTGACTACTCTGGAGTATCATATTAGTATCTGACCTATGTGCCAGAGGCTAGTTCCACCCCCCTCCCTGGTCCACTACACCCATGAGCCTGCCCTCCCTCCCTCACCCCTCCCCATTCTGCCTTTTCACCACCCTCGCTCCGCCCTCCCTACCCTCACACTGGCCAAACTCGGCCAACCTTACCTGGCTGCTGAGTCTTTAATACAAATGAATTTGTTGTGAAAGTGGATAAATCAGGATTTTGAACTTGATGCCACTTGAAGATGATATTTACTTGTCTGTTTAGCAGCCCTTGACATAAGACCACTGATAACAATTGCTGGGGCAACTGTTAGGAAAATATGCCTGTATTCAAGCACCAAAAGTTGAACCAAAGCAAAACTGAGTCAAAAATCATTTTCAGTGAACTTGGTCTTACAGTTATAATTATCACACATTGCAGTTAGGAGTATTTGTGTATAACCTTTTTTCATTTTCAAATAAGAAATTGACAGTGTACTACTACTAGTAGTAGTAGGGAAGGTCAGAGCATGTTGTTGTTGTGTTTACCTAAATGACTCCTGCATGCTTTAGTAAAGGCTGTAAATTCCTACCTATATCCATTGACTATGGAAAACAAGCTGTTTATCAATTTTGATCTTGTTCAAATCAGCTTATTAAAAGTGGAAAGATTGTTCTGAAGGGAAACATTAATGGAAAGCCAAATCCATCCATTACATTTTGAACCTTTGATTGGATACATAATGTAGTAGCCAACTTTCAACCTTTAAAAAAGAAAATAAAAATTGCAAAAGTTTTCATGACCCTTGAATGTAAGTCGATCTCTTTCTGGCACTGGTCCCACCTTAAAGAATGTGTCACAGCTCTGTTCCAAACTTTCAAAAGAGGTATTACTTTACACTTTAACTGCATACATCTTGAAAAGGAAATAAACTATTGGACTTTTTCCACCATGGGCACATAAAGCCTTGCTTCACAGAAGAGAGCACTTAAGCAGGAACAAGGAAGCTTGTGTGAAGTGAATGAAGATTGTATACTTTGGGGGGGGGGTCTGGTGTGTAGCTCTTGGCAGTTTTAAACAAACAGTCAGTGTTCTTAGTTTAGAAAAAAT
The DNA here is from genome assembly GCA_029204185.1 of Lerista edwardsae. NCBI lineage: Eukaryota > Metazoa > Chordata > Lepidosauria > Squamata > Scincidae > Lerista > Lerista edwardsae. Next base: position 5,227,820 of record JAJKFI010000020.1, read on the forward strand.
AATTCTTGAAAATAGTTCTCTCAAAATCAATTGAGTGAAATGGCTGCAAAGTGTTGTTCTCTGAAAACTGGCTCTTTTTTTGTTTAGTGAAACTTTCTCCTAACACTTCCATGTACATTTCCTTAGTCATAGTCTTCATGTTTCAAGGTTTGGGCTATGGAAACAGAAATAATTTAAAAAGCAAATATTGAGAAGGTTAGTTCATCACTTTTTTAAAAAAGTTTGCCAAAATTTTATGGAACAGATTCTTTAACATGATCTCCAGACACTGTTCCAGGGCCTAAAATACCATTTACAGGATTCTCCTCTGTGTGTGTATGTGCGTGCTATCTAAACCCAGAATCATGTCCTTGGCATTTGCAGGAATGGCAATGTATTGAAGTTTTAAATAACTACTACTTGTGACACTCAAAGTTGAAAAATACCATTTTTATTTCCCAAATTATTCAGCTTTCAGTTAAGACAAAATCAGTGTCTTTGGAACTAAGAAGAGTTTCCAAGAATTATAAGTCTAATAAAAGTTGAGAATATTATTCCTAATTTTTGTTCAATTTCTTAATTGCTGCATACTAATGGCTTGTGCAACCCTTTCTTCCAATCACATATAAGCTTTAGGTCTACCATTTAACATACATATACTCTTACTTGTTGGCAGTGTGTGTATGTACCCAACTGGGAGGTAACGCAAAATGCTGAGTTATGGTGGTGTTTTTAAAGTTTTGTGGCATTAGTTTTATATAAGTGTGTGTGTGTGTGTGTGTGTGTGTGTGGGGTGTGTGTATGTTCTTATCCTTACTGCAGGCATCAGTAATCTTGGGGGTTGGCCTGCTTACAAATGGCACAATTAAAAAAACTGGTAATGGAACTACATAGAGTAGTTTTCATATGTTTCCAGGATATGGAAACAAGATCACTTGAGAGTTTTCTGTTCTTGCCCTTGGGCTTTGCCCAGTTAACATCCTTTGGCATTCCCCTTTGGTCACTGCCTTTCAAGCAGCAGCTCCTAAAGGCGTCTGAGGAAAAGGATGGGGCTGGAAAACACTTGATGAAGGCAAACATTTTCTTGCTTTCCTGTAAGCCTTTTTTACCCTAACATTATCCAGCAATTGAACTGTTTGTTTTCTTGTCTTGTGAGCTCATTTCAAGCTTGGATTTGTTTTCAGTTTTTAGATTTGTACAGTTCAAGGTGCACTGCTAGTACTTTTGACATAATTCCAGTGGAGCCTTATGTGAAGTGGAAAATATACAGCTTTATTCGAAAGAGTTGTTGACTGCCCATGAGCTGCTTAATACAACTAAAATGTGAATTGTTTTTTTCTTTCTGAGCCAATAAGATTGTCATTATTCTAAAAAGGGAAACTTGTCCAAAAGCATCTGGTGCAACGGAACACCAAGCAGTAGGTGGAATCTCTGAGGTAAGTTGCAGAGAACTTGGGAGAAGTCTGCTGTATTGCATTAAATGTTAGACAGAAGCTCTGCTTTGTCTGAAATTCAGCATGATATTTCTGGTACTCTTTCAGAAGGCTTAAGGGACAATAAGAGGAAGCAATAAGGGACAATAAGAGGAGTTTTTTTGGGGGGGGGTGAGGATCTGGATTGGTTTAATGATGAGGTTGGAGATGCTTAGTGTGGGATCTGATAGATACTACACAAAGTGAAAATGCTGCTATTCAGTTTTGAGCCAGAATTTTCCATTGTTTCCATTCTAGGAATGAGACTTCGGTATATTTGGATAGCTTACTACTTGAGTTAGAGTGTTGGTGTTGGAACTGCAGAGAGTGCATAAACTTCCTGAAAGGAAACAATTGTAAAATATCCAGGAAATCATTAGGAAGTGAGAATGTCTGCTCTTGTTCTCCTCTTGTATAAAGGATATAAGGTTTGTCTGACAAACTAGAAAAAAAGCGTATTTCTGATTAAATAAAAGGTTTATTTTTTTTCTGGAACCTGTGAGCTTACAGCTTTAAAATCTAGAGTTTTAATATCTTCTAAGTCTTTAATATCTTTTAATAATCTAAGTACTAATATCTTCAGATAATATCTGGAGTGAAGGTTGCATGCACTTGAACAGTTTTGAATGGAACATCTAATTTTTGGTTGTTTCTCCTAAAAAGCAGCACAAAAATAATGATCTGTGTGAAACTGATCCTTAAGAGAAACCAAATACTTTCCCCCCTGCCCTTCAACATCGTATGGCAGTTTTTGATCATTTCCTGTTTGCATAACAGTTTGGGGGGGGGGTTTGGTCTAGGAAAAGATTTACATGAAATATACCCCCATTTAAAGATGCTTTTGTGAAGAATAAAAACCAGTATATGAAGCTGCCTTGTTGGGCCATCAGTTTAGATCAGTATTGTCTGGAAAGGCTGGCCACAGTTTTCCATGGTTTTAAGCAGAGGGTCTTTCTCAACTAATAGATGCTAGGAGTTGAATATGGGATTGTTTGCAAGCAAGTGCTGCACCATTGAGCTATGGCCCACTCCTCAGGTTTTGTGAAATCAAGCAGTACATGTCACAGTAGCACTGTATGTCATTCTCTCTCTCTCTCTCTCTCTCTCTCTCTCTCTCTCTCTCTCTCTCTCTCTC
>JAJKFI010000020.1:5230415-5245084 GCA_029204185.1 Lerista edwardsae
CTCTCTCTCTCTCTCTCTCTCTCTCTCTCTCTCTCTCTCTCTCTCTCCAGTGCCTCCAAATCTCTTTGGCCTGTCAATTCCCTTCTTGCCTACATTATATAGCTCTGTTTTTAAGACTTAATGTGTTCCTCAGTCCCTTCTCTTTTTGATGCCCTGACTTTTAAGTTCACAATTGTTTAATGTTGAATTTACGGACACATTTCATTTAAGTAGCAGTTCATTTAAGTAGTGTGTAGCTTCTGTGACATCAGAGCAGCTCAGGAAATGACTATCTGCCAATATGTAGCTATGTAAACAAATTCTGAAATGGGAGGGATTGCTTTTTTGATTTTCCTGCTTTCAGGTTTTTTACACTGGAGCAAAGTTGTTCACTGAGCATTCTTTTAGCCTATTTTTCACACCATTCCATTTTCCATTCCCATCAGGAGTTTTCAGTGTGGGATATTCAAGCGGGAGGAATGGACTGATGGTTGAGCTGCTGGTACCGCCTGAAGCTAAGCAGGATAATCTGTGGTCTTGTTTTTGGATGGGAGTTGCAATGTCAGGCTGTGATAAGCTCCTGTACCCCTTGTGGCAGAATGGAGTTGCTGTTGAGCTGATTAGTCACTGCAAGCGAGAGTTTCCAGGGGAATGTGTGAGAAGGCCAGCAGGCAAAAGAAGGGAGTACAACCTTAAGGACCTGTCCAGCCTTGACTTTTGATTGCCTGCTGAAGCTTGATAACATACAGCCAGAGGAGAGAACCACACTGTTCTGGATTTGATGAATAACTGAATAATGTGTATTTATAAAAACCCCATTGAGAAATGGGGGTTTAGACTGGCCTGCCCATGTAAGCCGCTCGGGGCATTTGCTTCGGCATGGGAAAGGCAGGATCTAAATTCATCAAAATAATATCGTTTATAGTGGCTACAGTGACTAATGTATAAACAAACTGTTTATAAACAAACTGTTTATAAGCAAACAGGATAAACAAACTGTTTCACTTTGTGCTAAGAAAACATTATTGTTATTGTTATTGCTTAATAAAAAAGCGTGGGGAGACACTTCTGATTGACCAGCATTTATAGTTGGGACTGACATTTGGCCATATAAATGAATGCACATCCTCCCACCCCCCACCCCCAAATGGTAGTACAACCTAGATATCAAACACTGTTTTCTTTCTGGGTAAGTTCCAATATTAGTGTGTGTTCTTTCTCCATTTTTAAATCTCACATTCCTGAGGGGCTTCATAAATATCATTTCCTCATACAAAGTTGCTGACATGAAGCAAAAATTTCTGATACATTATTCATGTGGTGTTCATTTTCCACGTTTAGGAATTAATATAGCTTCAGTTGGAAATTCTTTTCTATAGCTGTAATAGAGGAAGAAAGATGGTAAATTTTGCTTGCCGAGGTATGTGATATATGCTAAAAATCTAAAGAGTTTGCATAACTATAGTATAAAGGGATTTATATGGACAGAATTTTAAAATGTAAACATTACACTTGTGATTTGCAAATTGTGTAAACCTTTGTATGAATTTCTGGTCAATTTATATAAAACAAAAACACCTCATAACTCTTTGTCATCCCTGTCATTCCTTGCATGTAGTATTGTTTCGGACATTCATTCGTTCATTGTTTGAACAGACATTCATGAGCCACCAGTGGGTCATGAGCCAATTTCAGGTGGGTCGTGAAGCACCTAGAGCAGCCATATTGAAAATATGGGAAGAGGGGATGCTGGAAAGGGGGAGGGGTATGTGGTTGTTTTGCTTTTGTCAAGGCTGCAAATTTTTTTCTTACTCACTTTGCTATTGGAAAATGGCTCAGAAATAACCCAACCTATTGCTGCATTCTCAGGAAAGCAGCAGGCTATGGTGTCACGATGATGTCATTCTAAAAAGTGGGTCCTGGTACTAAAAAGTTGGAAAACCACTGATCTAATCTGTTAATCTGTGGGGGAGACTCTGCATGTTGTCATTGTTTGAAGCTCCATTAGTGCCTTGTAAGATAGCCCCCGCATACCTCAAGTTCTTAAGAATTTCCCCTTTCTTTAGTTTTTAAAAAGTTGCACAAGGCCCACCTGTTCTGCCAAGCTCCTGGCTTGTGAGCTGTTCTTGTACTTTCTGGTGCTGAAGTGTTGTATGTCCTGGCTGTTTTAATTTCTATTAAGTTGTTCTGTTCAGTTTTATTATAAATATTTTTTCTTGTATATTGTTAGCTGCTTTGGGACTATTTAGTGAAAGGTAAGTCAGAAAGAATAAATATTCTGAAAAATAGGAGAGACTTTCAAAGGGGCAGTTCAGATGATAGTTCTAGAAAATATGTTTACTGTGAGATTGGGATTTGGATCTTCCTGGGATATCTGGAAGTATCTCAGGCCTAGGATCAAAACTCTGGTATCATTAGGCTTTAAAGTTTGTTTCCTGTTGATGAACAGCTATAGGAATGGAAAGAAAACGTAAATCTAGTGGCAAGACTGAAGCACAGTATTGACACTGGTTTGCTTGAGCTCAGCATTCTTTCAGGTTCTTCTGGGAACTCTCCAATTTTGTGCAAGTAGTATGAAAAGGACAACTATATTGCAAGAAAATTAACAGTGCTTGTTCTCTCCTCTGCTGTATTGAAAAAAACCCTTATTGTTACAAACAATAAGTCTTAAATAAATCTGTCTTTAAATAAATTTATAGTCTTTAAATCTGTCTTTAAATAAATTTATCGTCTTAAATACAGATGGAGTATATGTCAGAATAGTTGAATATCATGCAATTCTTGGTTTTTTTCTTCAAATATTGGGGATTACTATAAACAGTTATTTGATTAATCATCATTGTCATTCTCCTCCATTGTCATCCCAGAATAGGTGGGCAGAGTGTCTAAAGCTATTTTTCCACTTATTTGGTATCCACTGGGGGTTCTGGAACAGAACCCCAGTAGATAATGAGGCAAACATAGAGTTTGTCCATAGAGTGTATAGTGAAGAGGGTCCCCTTGCACCTAACCCTGTTTTTCCCATAGGCTCAATGATTCATTATCTGCCAATTTGGTATCTGCTAGGTCAGTGGTTCTCAAACATTTTAACCACCAGGACCCACTTTTTCGAATAACAATCTGTCACTGGAAGTGATGTCAGTGATGCCATGTTCTGAAGTGCCATTATTGTGATGGCAGAGAATGCTGTTTTCCTGAGAATGCAGCAATATGTTGGGTTGTTTCTCAGCCATTCTCTGGAGAAGGAAGGATATCATTCCTCACTTGTGGGATGACCCCTCCCTTCGGAGGCAAAGTCGGTCTCGGAGAAGTGATTCCCTCCAGGGCTCGTCCCATCCTCTCCCCGACTGGCTCCACCTCACAGAACATCGGTCAAGTTCTTGGACCGCTGAGCCTTAGCTCAGCAATATTCTTGCCTTCGGGTGAAATTTCCTTCCTGCTCTCCCTGTCTTTTAACAGACTACAGAGCCAACAGCAGACGGGAGAGTGAAGCAGGTGTGCATGGTGGCGTTCCGCCAAAGAAATTGCCTCAGTGCTCTGTTGCGTTTTGTGGCGCGAAGGAGAGCGTCGTGCGGGTGCCATTTTTGCTGCCATACGATCTTGCGGCAAGCTGCAGCCCACCCTTGTTTGTTACGTATAAGGGATCCAACAAGGGTCACAAGGCTTCAGCCACTTCCCTGGCCAGGTGGCTGAGAAATTGCATCGGAATGGCATATAGGGCGAGGGGGGCAGGAACCACCTGATGGTATCACGGCCCATTCTCTCAGAAGCGTGGCCACGTTGGCTGTTTTTGATGGTTATTCCTCCTTGGCGGAGATCTGCAGGGCAGCACCCTGGGCCTCGGTCTACACTTTTGCCAAACATTATTGGGTGAGCACTTTGGCCTCGGCTGAGGGCTCAATGGGCAGGAGAGTCCTGCAACAGGTGGTGGACCAACAAGAGGGTTTTTATTGCCTGTCCTACCTATGTTTTATTTATACTTTGGGAGATCCCACAAATGAGGAATGACACCCTTCCTTCTCCAGAGAAAGTAGCAATTTCTTACCGAGAATTCCAATTCTGGAGAGGAAAGGAGGCATTCCGCCCTCCGCTGATACAGGTTATAAAAAACAATACTGCACTAAAGGAGTAAGGCGGGTTGAAATGAAGGGGGTGAACTTTAGGCCCCATTCATTAGTTTTACATGTTCACACCTCTGGTGTTGTGTTTGTGTTTCTAACCTGCTGGCGAAGCACCCAGCCACAGTTTTCTGTTTTTCCAGTTGGCATGTTTTCCAAGGGACAGGTCCAATTGAGAAGAGATCTGGTGGACTTAAATTGTTTTTAAAAATTGCCATATATTAATCTGGTGAAAATTTAATGTTTGGTCAATGAAAATGCTATAGAGAGATAATAAATTAGAAGTTGCCATGCATTGGTAATGCAGTGTAGAGAAACCTGACACACTTCATATACTATAGTCATTCTTGAATATAAAATGAATTGGAAATGTGTAGTAGAAATCTTCATAATTATAGAATTTAAAATTCCTATGGATCCATTGACTATAGTTCTTTGATGTTTGAAATAGCACAAACCGAGAATGTATCTTTAATATATTAGCTGAAGTAAACAGTGTTGGGATACTGACGGAAGTCCCTGGATATTTACAGGCCTGAATGGGGGAAAGGCCTAACACTAGGCCGACTCAGGGTAAAGTGCTGTCATTCAGGCCTAGCAGACCAGCAATAAAGTGCTGAGTCATTCTGACTCAGCTTCAACTGGGGATGAGATCATCTGATCGGATGCTGGGGACTATTGAATCAAGACCAGAAACACCTGTGGTTAGTTGCTGGAGTGTAAGTGTTGCTGTTGGAGGAGCTTTGCTGTACCTGTTACCTGTTTGCTGTTCTTTGCTGCAAGAAAACTTCTTCTGAGAATATAGAAGTTCTTGCTACCCTAATCTCTGTTGTGTGAGTGATTCCTTGCCGGAGCTCTGCGACCTTGAAGCCTTTCCAAGCCTTGCAGCTGCAAGCTGCTTCTACGCTATCATCAAACAGTAATATAACAAATGGAAATCTAGGGACTGCCTTCAAATCATTATTTGGATTACTCGTGGACTATAATAGTTCTTTTAAAGCTACCATATCAGATATAGACAAGTGAAGCTGTAGTCTATTAAAGCTGTGAGCTTTATGTAGAGTGATACATGACATTAGGGGGACAAAAAATTGGTCAGAAGTTAGTTGACCATTGATGGATTAATTTGATTATTGCTTTCTTTGCAAATGTTTGTATAAGCATGGCCACTAGTGACGCCTTTTTAAGGATAGGGAAACATCAGTGGTTTTGCTGCAACAAGGTTTAAAAAAGGGATTTGTTTAATGTTCCCCTATCGTTTTAATATGCATCCCAGTATCTACGGTATCCATGGATAACTGAAACCGTGGATGGTGAATTGGTATATACTGGGGCGTGCCTGTATTCCATACGTTCTGTGTAAGATTGTATAATAAAGTAGTACAGCTGTTTTCCTGTAGATGCGCCCCCTGCACCCATTAATGTTGTGTAGTTGTTTACCACTGACAGCAAGTGTTTCTTCTGTTTACTGTATGCTATAAGCACGTTTTGCATGCAGAAACTCTCAGTTTTAATTATTGGCATCTTCAGTTAAGGATTTTCCAGCAGTAGGACTGGGAAACATCTCTGTCTAATTCAAGTAGCAACAGCTCTCCAAGATTACAGTTGTTACCGGGCTAGATGAATCAATGGTCTGATTAGGCTCATGTTTTCCACTTATTCAGTTTTGAATTTGTCTAGATTTGGGGACTTTCTCTGTTAGCTATATAGTATACATAGGAAAATTAAGCAGCTATTTTATATAGTTAACTATACCTTACCTTTGGTGCTGGGGAGGAGGGAGATTAGACGTGTAAGTACAGAAATAAAGTCAACATGAGGTAGACTTTTGAACAAACATAACATTAGTTGATTTAGTTACTTAAGTTTCTGTATTGGGGATTGGCAGCTATGAGTGTCTGTCATTGTGCCCATGAAGGAGAAGCCTTGTAGTACAAATATATTCTATTCCTTTGAAAATGATTGCACTCATACATCACTGGATTTTGGTGCCCTCTGGTGGTTGCAATATTCTATTGGAACACAGGCTGAACAAAGAGGCAAGTCTTTATGAACCATGGTCATTGTCTTGTTGCTTTGTTGCTGCTTTGTTGTGAATGTCTTCTTACACTCAATTTTTGACATTAAACTAGTATCAAAACAACATCTCATTGAAATAGTCCTTGAACAATTTCATCTTGGGCCTGACTTTCTTTCTCTCCTAATGATTTTTTCCTGGTTTTGCTTTCTTAAATGATTTGCAGAAGTTTAAGATGTTTCTTATTTGGAATTTAATGGGTAAGTGTAAGGTAAAAAGTTACAGTTTGACAGAACTGCACCAAACACATGCTGAGGAGGAATATAGACAATTGTTTGAATAGCAATTGAGGCTTCCATGGCTAGTTTGTAGTCCATGGAGTGAAGTGTTACAGATTTTGCATGTTAATTTGGGGGAGGGGGGCAATTAGATTTTTGTTCCAAAACTCTTGGATATACTTTCTATGATCTGAAACAGTATTCTCCCAAACTCTGGTGAAGTACTGTATGAAGAGTTTCAAAGGTTGAGCAGATGTCTTTTCAAAAAAATAAAAAATAAATTCAACAGTACTTGAATTGACCTGTAATGTGGGAAAGGGCAATAAGGAGACTAATACTTTTATAGGAATTGTGGATTTCAGAACATACTATTTTCTCTCCTACACACCTAATCAAAGCATGATGGTTTTGGTTCTATGAATAGTGTTAGAGTAGAATATTATCTCTCTATCATCAATTTTTTGTATGGGTGTGTGTTTTTCTTGCATCCCCAACAAGTAGAGTAGAAGTTGGATGTTTCTGAAGTTGATATTTCTGTTTGTGCTCAAGTGGCAGAGGGTATTGAACTCGTAAAGGTTTTGAGGATGTGAAATGAAAATGCTTTTCCCATATGTTCTGAGGGCAGAAGCCTGTTTTTGCAAAGTGCTGACTTGTTTGTGCCCTTTATCCATAGTTCCCAAAACTAAAGTTCATGTTTTGTGTGCATTGTTCATCTGGGTTATGGCTTCCCTTTTAAGGGCTTTTATATGGGCTAGGATTACAGTGGTTGGCTGCAGATCAGGCCCAAACCAAATGTTCAGTGATTTTGTGGGGAAAATACACTCATGAATTGCACTGGTGGGTTTCAACTTGCGTAGAATTTGCCACCACATATTTACTGCAATCCAGGCCTTCCTTTGAGGCAAAAGCTATGCTAGTCTCTCCTCCAGTGCTGCCAATCACCCTTCAGCGGACTTCCTGTGACTACATGTTTCCCAGCAGCACTTGCCAACCAAAAAGGATCAGAGCTTTCCGCTGAGGGTTTGACCTTCTGAGGGTAGTAAATGGCCTGCTCTTCTCAGTGACAACATGATTCATGTGTTTTTCTGTGCCGGCGTACACAGGAGTATGACTTGGTGCTTTTGAGTAAGTAGACACAGGATCATGCCTCAAAGCAGATGTCTTCTCCCATTCAGATAAGCAAATATAATTTAATACCCCATCTCATTCAGGCCCTGCCATTATACAATACAAGCTGAGCTACAGTTTTATACATACTTTCCTGGGAATAAGCCCCATTGAATGCAATGAGACTTCTGAGTAGGCATGTATATGGTAATACTGTATAAACAGATGGCATAATCCCCTTCTCTCTCCAGTGGAAAAAGGATCAATGTGCTGCTTCCCTCCTTCTCTCCTTGATCTTTAGATGGAACAAAAGATCCAGCAAAAGCTGTGTTGGCTGCTGTCTCTCCTGCAGGCCACAAGCAAGGGAAAGAGATGGCTGTTTATTAAAGCTGAAGAGAATAGAAGGAGCTGTGATTAAGAAGGGCTCTGCCAGCAGTCAGTCTAGGATGCGGTCTTACCTGTCAAACTCATGGATACTGATAACCATGTGAGGTTTCCACTGACCTATTCAAAAACCCATGTGAAATAATCTGGACTCATGCATTCGGCTAAGAGGATGGCAAAGACATACTTTTATATTCTGCGGCATGAAACCCATGGGATAAGGAAACCCATGTGAGTTTTACATCCTATTGTGTGCTTAGGAAAATACCCATTACCTCATGGATTTCTGTACGTATGGTTTGGGTCTCTATCCTGTATTCCTTCTGTAGCAGAGCAAGCAGAATGGGAATGGAAGAAGGGGCATAGTATTGTTGGTTGTTTTGCTCTCCATTGAATTCAGGTGGGTGCTTTTTAATTTGCATCATCTCTGAAGGTGTAGCTGGGTCTCAGTCAGCTTGTATAGCTGGAGTTGTATAGTAATTAGTATAAATCTGCTTTTCTTCATCCTGGCCAAGGAGTGTTGCATCCATACCATAAGGCATGCTTGTGCCTATGCTGGAGGTGGGGAGGCTGGCACTGGTGCTGGCCTCCCTGCGCCATTTCCTGGGCCTGCAGAGTTGAGTTTTGGAGGCTGGATCCAAACTCCTGGGCCCCTCAGATTTGTGTCCACGGTTTTGCTGGTGCAAATCCGAGTAGATCTGTTGGGGTGGCTGCAGTGCAACTCAGGGTAAGGGGAATTACCCTGCAGTATGCACTGCAGTCAGCCCCAACCTCGTGCTGGGTACCGAGCAGGCCAGCTGGCCTGACTATTCCTGGTTGTTCACATACCTACTGACTAAATTCCAAGAATTTAGCCATTTCACAAGATATAAAAGTGTAATAGGCCAAACCTAGAATGCTGTTTTTTAACTAAAAACTGAATAGTTTTTATCTAAAAATTGACAACCTATGTTTAGTTTCTTGGCATTAATTAAAGAACGTGCTCCTCAGCCACCCATACAGAGTACTCTGTTGAAAACCATGATTTCTCTTGTGAAGGAGGAAGGGGAGAGGTTGCATGTTTATCCTGGTATCCTAGGCAATTAGCGCTCAATCAATGTCATTTGCTTCACCGGTATTTTAAAAGGACATCTACCCACAGAACCTCAGAAAAAAACAATTAAATTTTCAAATGCCGTGCTTGTCAAAAGAGCTTCTCTTTACAAATCAGCATGCGTCTGTTTTTCAGTCTATAGCCAGATGGAAAAGCATCACTACTTCTCATTGAGCTGTTACAAGTGCTCCTTTCAGTGAGGATTAGATTTTTTTTTTGGCATGCATATTCTTCATATTAGTGGGATTTGTCAATTTTTTTGTGTTCTTAGATGTAAATACAGTGTATTTCAGAGATAACAATAAACATTCTGAATCTGACATGCTAATAATATGAAAAGGAATGTACACATTGCTTTTTTAAACAGGGTGGGGTGGGTAGATTGGGTCTTAGGAGAGAGATGGGATCAGCACCAGGGCCACAGTCTCATACTTTATTTAAAGTACAGAACGCGGCTGCTCGTGTGGTTGCTGGGGCACATTGGTTTGACTCTGTCGAGCTGTTGCTTTGGTGACTACACTGGCTGCCGGTTCCTTTCCGGGCCCAATTCAAAGTGCTAGTTTTGACCGTTAAAGCCCTTTACGGCTCGGGTTGAGGGTATTTGAGGGACTGCCTCCTTCCATACAATCCTACCCGTGCTCTGAGGTCATCTGGGGGGCCCTTTTGACTGTGCCGCCACCAGGAGAGGTGAGAGGGATGGCAGCCATGAATAGGGCCTTCTCAGTAGTAGCCCCCCGACTTTGGAATACCCTCATTGAGCTAAGAACTGCTCCCTCTTTGGCAATATTCTGGTGGGGGCTGAAGACCTTTTTATTCCAGCAAGCTTTTAATTGTTGACAGGCTGGCTGGTTTTTATATTTTTATATTTTATATTTTTTTCAGATCCACGGGGCTGACTGTTTAAATTTTTAAATTTTAATTATCTCAATTATTGTTTTTAACTATTGTTTTTAACTGTCAAATACTGTGTTTTTATTGTATTTTAAATGTTGTAAGCCGCCTTGGGTGCCATGAGGCAGAAAGGCGGGATATAAATTAAATAAATAATAATTTCATTCACTAAGACACTTGAGGAGATGGCAAGTACCAATTTGCTAAAGTTGCTGTTTCTTTGAGAAGGAAGAGGGCACTTCTACTTACAGAGACGAATACTGTAAATGTTTCAGGAAGCACACTTTGTTGAAACTCTTATATAGATCAGAGTTCTGTATAGTTTTTTGACTTTGTTTGAGATCAGCAAAAGGCTAAGTACTAAATCTAAGGAGAGCTGTTTAAACATTTGTTAATCCATAGATTCCGAATGTCTAAGATTTGTCCAGCCTCAGAACAGAAGATATACTTCCTATAGCAGTGTTTTATTATAGCATTTCTGTTCTGTGCTCTCAGCCACCTGAAGCTGTGTTTTTTTGGCTAGTGCTGCATCAGTGAGGGTGCTGCATTTTCAATAGAATTATGCCAATTGTTTGCTATCATGAAATGTTTCAAGTGAAGAAATGGTAGGCAGGGCAATTTATCCTACATCAGTGGTCCTCAAAGTCCTGCTTGGATGTTGAGGCTGCTGTAAGTGCTAACAGGGGCAGGGATTGGTGCTGGGGAAGGTGCCTGATGGCACTTCAGTGATTGCATTGTCACGGGCACCCGGGGCTTTTGCCTTTATCTGAGTGCTTGTGCTGGCCCCACAAGGAAACCAGAAGTGGGCTCCAATGGAAAAATGGAGCTATTTTACATATCAGGGAGGCCTGCAGAAAGGACTGTGAGTGTCTGACCCTCCCGGAGGCCAGCATGACCACCTGGGTGCCTGTGGTGCCACAATTGCTGTGGCACAGTTGGGCATCCATTTCTGGGCCTTTCTGGGATCATGTAGTGTCCTAATGGTGGGTTGTGCCATCACGTTGAGGAGCACTACCCTAGAGGCCTTTTTCATTAAGAAGCCTCATTTTCCTGGGAGTAAATTTTCTGCTACCATTGCTATACAGGAGACACAGTAGCAGTGATCAATTACACAGCAAGCTCTGACCTAATGCACTGGTGAGTTCAGTACAGGTGTATCCTGGTATCTGCGGATTCAGTACTTGCTGTTTCAGATATCAGTGGTTTTGCAGATACCAGGGACACCCTTTAAAAGATAGGGAAAGTGGGGGAAAAAGCCAGAAATAGGTATGAAACTATTTTTGGCTTTTTTCCCTTCGCTTTCCTTACCTTTTTAAAAGGCAAGGCGATATTTGTGGTTTCCTGGGTGTATGTATGTACCCCATGGATACTGGGGTACCCCTATACTATGATCATATTTTGGTTAAAACAGCGTCATGATTATCTCCATGATTATCTCCAGTGTTTTTCACAGCAATGTTTTCTAGGAGGGTCATTTGTGACAAATATCACTTAATAATAATTTTCTACCTCAAGTTCTTAGGTCTTGATAAATCTTTTCATACTTAAAGATCCTATGTAGTTGAAGAAATGCATTTTTAAATTTTTTAACTCTGAGAAAAAATTTAAGTCTAAATTTTCAAAATTTTATCAAAAATGGGCTTGCTAGTGATATCTTACCTAGCTGTACATCAGACACTAGTTGAGGTATAAAGCTGGGAGAGGTTTTAAAGATCTTTTCATGAGCGTTCATATGATATATAACACAATAGTTTTAATTTTTTAAAATTTTATATAAAATTTTAAATTCAGTTTTTTCAAACTGACATTTTTGAACAAAATCTCAAAATTAATTCATACTTGTAAATACCCACATTTGGGAGAGGGGGTTGATGATGATGGGATTTTATGTGAGGTGACACATATGATCAAGAGAAAATAATGGAATCTGAATTTTCAAACTGAATTTAATTTTTGGTCTACAACATAATTCTTGTACCGCATTTATGAATGCATTGTGCCATATTATGAGATCTCAGAAGCCAGATTTTTCCTGATGCTCTTGTTATACTGGATGGAAAGGGCTCTGATAGACAGCTACAAATTCAGTTTGACAGATTAGAAGTATAGACTTGTTTTGAACTAAATTCAGACTTTATTTAGTGCCCCCCCAACTTTGGAATACCCTCCCCTTAGAATTGAGAACTGCTCCCTCTTTGGCAACATTCCGGTGGGGACTTTTTTTATTTCAATAAGCTTTTAATTGTTGACAGGCTGACTGGTTTTTATACCCTTTTTATATCCTTGCTTATGTTTTATGATCCACGGGGCTTGTTGTTTTAAATTTTAATTGTTTTAATATTGTTTTTAAATTACTGCTTTTTAATCTGTGAATTTTATTGTATTACTGTTTTTTGTTGTACATCGCCCTGCGTGCCTATGGGCAGAAAGGCAGGGTATAAATAAAATAAATAAATAAATTTAAACTAGGTTTCATTTCACAAGAGGCTATAAATGTAGCTATTTGGTGTCGCTGTTGCTGTTAAATTGTCTTCATCTTGGGATAATCTGTTCAAAGAAAAAGTAAAAGATTTAACTGGGTGAATGCAGAATTTTGCACTTAATAAAAATTGCTGTGTGGATTTTGATGTCTCTCCAGCTTTATATACTGATGTAGACTGTTGTTACTACATGTCTGTGAGATTTCTTGCTAAAGGCAGATTTTTTTGAGCAGTTGAAGAGTGTAATCAACATCCCACTATTTTAAATATCATATCCAGAAAATGTTTGAAGCCCTAAAATGAGTCTTTTATTCTCTTGTACTTTGCAGGACCCACAGTGAGGACCTTCACTCCATTTTATTTTACTGTGGAGCCAGAGGACACTCTGTCAGTTAGAGCTGCTTCTGTTATACTGAATTGTTCAGCTTTTTCGGAGTCGTCTCCCAAAATTGAATGGAAAAAGGATGGAACTTTTTTGAACTTGGTGTCAGATGACCGACGTCAGCTGTTACCAGATGGATCTTTATTAATAAACAGTGTGGTGCATTCCAAGCATAACAAGCCTGATGAAGGGCATTATCAATGTGTTGCAACTGTGGAAAGTCTTGGGTCCATTGTAAGCAGAACAGCTAAGCTCACAATAGCAGGTGAGTACTTTGAAATTTTTTGCAATTCTAGCACTTTTCCCATCTCATGATTGGGCTGATATAATGTGAATTAGATACCTGTATACAAAATATAGCTGCCACTCATTTAAATATATTTTAGTATATTTTATTGCACTGTTTGATAATTGATTACATTTGTATTGCCTTCCATATAACTAAAGCAAAAAGCATGCATCCTCGTTTTTAGAATTATGTATCGTTGCAACTGTAATTTTAGAAAAGGTATTCCATCTTGTGTATGAGAAAGGGGGAATGTCTCTTAAGGTAATGCCTGGCATCAGAGCCTACCCAATACCTCAATGCCTGAAGCAAATGTAGGGACGATCTGGGAGGGGGCAGCACCCAGGGCTCCCAGGCGCTCTCCACAGGACCGCTCTGGGAAGTGGCCATGTGCCTTTCCCAGAGCTGCTTCGCTGTGGATGCTCTGATGAAGCCAGTCTGGAATGTGGCTACTTTCCGAATGATGTGGCAACCAAGCACTGCTGCGTCATTCAGGGAAGTGACCGCGCACAAATCAGTGGCGGGGGGCAGGCGTCGTTGCCAACCCTCACTCAGCCCAGTTCATTTGTACCCCCTGCTCCCCCTCAGGTCCGCCACCTGGCAAATGCTGAATTATCATTTTTATAGATGATAAAACCCTGCATAAATAAGGTTGTAATGTTTTTTGAAAGACACATGCATGTTCATTTTTATGGGGAATGAAATTGCAATATCATAGGGCAGACAGGTTCTTTGCGTATTTTACGTATTTGAATTGGATTTCCATGGTGAAGGAAGCATCATTTTAGTGCAGGAGGTGTCCATGGATTAACCAGCAGTAAGTAGACTTTTAATTAGAATCCAGAAATGCTGGGATATGGGCCATCATTTCCTACTGTTGTCCTTCTGCTGTTTAGTAGACAGTCGTTGTTCAACAAAGTACAAGGAGCAGTTATTTTGTTATTTCTTTAACTATTTGCAATATTTTTTTAGCACAATTGGCTCAAAACTAGAATGTTTATCACATCAAAATTAAGTTACCCCATTCCTTGTTCAGACAGAAATTATTGATATATAGCTAATGGTATACAGCAGATGGGTTCCAATAAAATATAGCTGCTGGAGAGCCTGCCGTCAGAAGAAATCTATTCTGACTGTTGGGTCATTCCATGTCAATTCAACCACACTGGTACACCCATGAACTCCGATTTTGATGAAACTTGGTGTATTCAACAAACATATGGCATCAAATAATCCCCTAATTTTTTTTATCTCTAACTTCAATACTTTTTTATTTACAGCCATTCAAATTTTTTTCAAATTCACACTTTTGCATGTATTCGAGAACCATTAAAAGAGCTGTACTTGGTTACAAAAAAAATCCTATCGGGCTGCCAAATCTTTTAATTATTTTCAAAATTTACTCACTTACCAACAAAAGTATGACAAACACAGAAAAAAATACTAGAGAGCTGAAAATATTTATTGTGGCCCCCTAAAAAATTGTTAATCTTTATGTTTGTTAGGAAAAAACATGATTTTCTAAAAATGCAATATCAGGGTGAGGGACAGGTAAAATCTTGACACTTTTTTTTTTTAAATGAGCCTAAATATATGTTCTAACTTATTCTGGAATAAAATTAGTGGTTTTTTAAATTCCTTCTGAAGAAAAAAA
>JAJKFI010000020.1:5245094-5259066 GCA_029204185.1 Lerista edwardsae
TTTTTTTCTTCAGAAGGAATTTAAAAAACCACTAATTTTATTCCAGAATAAGTTAGAACATATATTTAGGCTCATTTAAAAAAAAAAAGTGTCAAGATTTTACCTGTCCCTCACCCTGATATTGCATTTTTAGAAAATCATGTTTTTTCCTAACAAACATAAAGATTAACAATTTTTTAGGGGGCCACAATAAATATTTTCAGCTCTCTAGTATTTTTTTCTGTGTTTGTCATACTTTTGTTGGTAAGTGAGTAAATTTTGAAAATAATTAAAAGATTTGGCAGCCCGATAGGATTTTTTTTGTAACCAAGTACAGCTCTTTTAATGGTTCTCGAATACATGCAAAAGTGTGAATTTGAAAAAAATTTGAATGGCTGTAAATAAAAAAGTATTGAAGTTAGAGATAAAAAAAATTAGGGGATTATTTGATACCATATGTTTGTTGAATACACCAAGTTTCATCAAAATCGGAGTTCATGGGTGTACAAACCCCATTTTTGTGGTTGAATTGACATGGAATGACCCTGTTGGGCTGTTGCTCCAGCAGCTGCATTGGTTGCCCAGTTGTTTTTGGGCCCAGTTCAAGGTGCTGGTTTGACCTTTAAAGCCCTATACGGCTCTGGACCAGGATATCTTAGAGACGGCCTGCTTCTATATAATCCGGTCCGTCCCCTTGGTCATCAGAGAAGGCCCTTTTGCAAGTTGCCACCTAGGCGTGGCGTGTTGGCAAGAAACAGGGCCTTCTCAGTAGTGGCACCTACCCTCTGGAATTGCCTCCCTCTTGACTTAAGAACTGTTCCCTTTTTAGAGACATTCTGGTGGGGCCTGAAAACATTTTTTTAGACAATCATTCTGAGTTCCGGCCTTTTTTTAAGCTCAGTGGGCTTTTTTTTAATAGGGCGTTCACTGCTACCCTGGTATTCTTGTGTTTTTTTATATATATTTTTATCATATTTCATTGTGTATTGTAATCCTTTTTAGAATGTTTTAATTATTATAATTTAATTTCTTGTGTTTGCTGTAAGCCGCCTCAGGTCCTCTTAGGAATCATAATTATAATCCTTTTATTACTTGAACCTAGGCCTGTCTTATTGGTAGAATTTTCACACCTTTTATCCAGCTCTCTAGGTTCTTTAATGCTTATACAGAACTTGTGATCATTTCGAGAGTTGGGTTGTGAAGCCTAGTCTCAAATCCATTCGATTCTGAGTTTACAGTGAGAAGACAAATGAAAATTCCACACAAATATTATGAGGAGCCATGTTTGTATGCAAGGCCAGGCCACAGATATTACTATGTTCTGGTTTCAGTAGTGTGGCCAGTTTGGACACAGGTGGCCAGATTCCTTTACTTGTGAAACAAGAGCCCATATAAAAGGTTTACATTTTCTCTCTCCCTCTATGTACATATGTACTTTTTTTTACACATTATGAACTGTTTTGTTGAAAAGCAGTATATAAATATTCATAATATACTTATTGTTATATAATTTCTAATTGTTGCAGTGAATGGCTGTATGCATTCCAATAAAATTTATTTATTTAGCTTTTACATTTTTATACCACTCGTCCTCCCAGGGGCTCCGGGGGGGTATACATAGTTGCTGCCCTCCCTTTGTCCCCACAAAAGCCCTGTGAGAGGTGGGTTAAGCTGCGAAGATCACCCAAGAAGCTTCATGTCTGTGATTTGTCTGTTCATGTCTGAGCAGTGATTTGAGCCCAGATTTTACAAGTCTTAGTCCAACTACAGAATCACTACACTGTCCTGGCATATTGGAGGGCATATAGTGCATATACAGGTGTGCCTTGGTATCGATTAGGTATCCATTACATGAAACAAATCCCCCCATATGGGGGAAACGGGACACCTGTCTCCATGCCCCTGCCAAGCCCATTAACGGGATTTCTAGACTTATCTCCACAAAAATGGTCTCGCTTAACAGGATTTCTATAAGCATGCCAGCTTATAGCAACATTCAGCCTGCCTCCTGGAAGCCTGGATGCTTTGCTTGAAAACAAACAAAAACTGCTAGACCAGTGGTTCCCAAAATGTGGGTTGGGACCCACCAGTGGGTTGTGAGCAGTGGTGTCATTGATTTAGGAACAGGAACTCACTTTTGATTGGCACTTGTCGGGAACCCGGAACCAGCCACGGAGCCCGTTAGGATCCGGAACGCCTGTTCTGGTCCGTTCCCCCTGAATGACATCACTGGTTGTGAGCCAATTTCAGGTGGGTCACAAGGCACCCTAGAGTAGCCATATTGAAATTATAGGAAGATAGGATGCTGGAAGGCTGTGTGGTTGTTTTGCTTGTGTCAAGATTAATAGGCTTTTTCCTGTCTAATTCACTTTGCTATTGGAAAATTGCTGAGAAATAACCCAACATTGCTGCATTATCAGGAAAGCAGCTGCCTCTGGCATCACAATGATGACACATCTGGCCATGACATCACTTCTGGTGGGTCCCAGACAGATTGACACTTTAAAAAAGTGGGTCCCAGTGCTAAAAAGTTTGAGAACCACTGTACTAGATCATAATCAACAGGAAGTGGAAGTTAAGCACTTCCTGTTAAGCTCAATGTTTCTAATCTTCTGTTTAGGTACATGATTGAAACCAATGCGATTTTGTGTGAAAATGTGACCAACACACTAAATAGATTCTATATTTTAGCAAATCTTTCCCTTTTGGCACAGAAGGCTTCTTGCTAAGCTCATCCAGGTACATGACTGAAACCTGTGACATGTTCAGTCTAGCCCCCCACGCCACTCTCAGTACAAGTCCCAAAGTAGCTATTAGGTGGCTTATATTCAAAGCTGAGTCAAAAGTAGCCAAGTTCCCTATTAAGTATCTCCATTCCCTAGTCCAACCATGCAAATCCTATGCATACTTTCCTGTGAGTAAGCTCTATTGGACACAATGGTGCTTACTTCTGAGTAGGCATTTGTAGGATTTCGCTCTTAGTGGAAGAATCACTTTGCATGATAGAAAACCAAAGATTAAAACGAATTTTCCTTTATAGATAACTTATGTTAACTGAAGTACATACCAGTTACATTTTAAGTAGCTATATGCTAAATCCCCTGCTTACAGTCTGGTTCTGTTTTGGAGTCTGGAAGCTGGAATTTGGCTGGAATTTTGGCATGATGAAATAGTAGACTCCTGGCGGCCCAGCACTATCATGCCTGAGCAAAAGCACCACAGTAGATGACTGTGCCTGAGTGGGTATGCCATCTTGGACATCTGTAACTTGGGGAGCTGATGTAGATCTGTCAAGGCTTTCATGTCTTTTTTTTTTTTTTTTGCTTTTAATCATACTTTATTATGCAAAACAATTGATTCAATTTCGTGACAGCTAGCTGAAATGACTCTTATCCAATAATCAAAGCTGAAATCCCTAAGGATTCCTTTACAATTCTAAAGATATATAATAACTTTTCATGGAAAAGTATCTGACAGAACAAAAGTACTGTTGGTTGAGTCCTGATAACTTGGCACAAGCTATTCTAGATGGGCTATGCTTCCCCTGAAAGATCAGGTTTATAGCTTGTGAGTATTATTGGATCCCTTCTCTGCATGTGTAGTGGCGGCAGCAGTTTCTTCTTTAGTCAGCTGGGGCTTAACTGAGCAGCAGGTCATCCTCTAAGCCAATATGCTGCTATAGGTGCCGCTGGAGTCTGTGTAATTTATAATACACCTCTTCTCTTGGTGATTGGTGGCGATTCTTTAGCTCTTCAATGTGTTTGAGGCATGTTTTCTTTGGTGCTGCCCATTGAACCCTTTAGTAGGGAGGGTCACTCTCGCCACAGAAGCTTTTATGGCAGCCAACTGGTGTTCATTCTGCAGACATGGCCAAACCATTGCAGTCTGTGTCTTTTGGATTTGTTCTTCAACTGATGGTTGATGGTCATACCTTATCCAAATTGTCTCATGTTGACAATCATGAAGGGAGACACCCTAGATCTGTCTCAAGCATTGCATTTGTAAGACTTAAGTTTGTCCGTGTCTGAATTGAGCAGGGTCTATGTTTCTGCTCCATATAGAAGAATTGGCAGGATCAGCGTTTGTAAGAGGCAAATTTTGGCATGATGGAGATATTGACCTTCTTTTACAGGCACCATTTGAGTGAGGCAAATACTACTGTTGCCTGGCTGATCTAGCTGAGGACTTTGTTGATGGATGCCACTTTTTTCTTCTGCACCCCGATATTTGACTGCTCAATCTGGACTCCATCAAGGGGAATGGTGGTGTGTGATGCATCCATGGTCATAGCTTTGCTCTTACCATCATTGATTCTTAGACTATAGGACTGGGTGATGTGGACAATGTGGTAAAGGATGTCAATGGCCTCTGCATCTGTGTTGGCAAATATAGCAGACATCGCACAGGTCTGCAAACATCCGGTCTGTCAGGAAGACATTGTATTGAACGCCACACCTGTCCTTGAATGCTTTCCTTATAGTGCTTCCTTCAGCAGTGGAGGCAAGGTGTGCTTCTTAGAAATGTCACCAAATGTACCAGCTCTTTCTTGGAGAAATTGGACCTGATCGCAGTCATTCATAGTCTCCTTATTTCTAGGTGGGGCTACATTAATGCACTTCACTTGCAGATAGTCCAGAAACTTCAATTGGTCCAGAACTTTATCTGAGACCAGTAGAGCATGGTCTTTTATCTTTTAGTAGCACATCTTTTAGTAGCATTAACTATTAATTTTTTTCTGGTTTCAATTCAGAGTTCTGGTTTTAACCTTTAAATACCCTGGGACCAGGGTATTCTCCTATACAAGCTTTCTGTGACTCTTGCTGCCCTGTGAAGGACCTTCTTCTTGTTCCCTTCCACCATTCAAGGTGTAATGGGTGCCTATGAAGAATAGGGCCTTCTTAGCTAAGGCACCCATGTTATGAAACATCCTCTTTATAAAGGCACACACCTGGCCTTCTCACTGCCAGGCTTCAAAAGAGGTAGGCAAAAACTATGTTTACACAAATTAGGCACCTTCCTCACCTAAGGCAAAATTGTGTGTGTGTGGGAGGTGGAGCATGATATAGGGAGGTCCAAATAACCTTTGGTTCCCTTCTTTGGTTTACTTCGCTCCCACTCTATTTTTTATGGATCTCTACTTGTCTGCTATATTTCATGAAAATGATGATATGCAGAATATGCATGTTAAGACAGTTTTATACTGTCACAATAGCAAGAATGTCTTGAAAAATAAAAAGCTGAAGCAGTTTCAGAAGATAAAAAAGCTTTATGCAGCTGTTTCCTTCATTTCCCTAATGAACCATTAGCTAGCCTCTCTTCGAATGTTTTCTTTGCTTAATAAAACATTCAGGGTAATGAATTCATTTTGATAGTTGCTACCACATTCTGGTGATGTTTGCAGCCTTTTAAATTCAAGCATCATCTGCATTAAATTGTGTTGTACTATTGAAGAACAATAACAGAAGAAATGAGTGCATGATTTTTATCTTGGGTGTTACGAGTTTGACTGTTCCAATTAACATGAATGGGCCCTATCTTATAGTTTTGCCTGATGTACTGGATGGGTGATCAGGGATGTAACGAAGAGACATTAATGTTCCTTAATGTTTTGAAATCTCTCTCAAGCCTTGGGAATATGACACCCTTGAGAGTTGGAGGAAAGTCAGAGATGCAACTGAAAGGAGTTCCAGTTTGAATTAGGAATTGGACAGGTAGAACTCTGGGTTTTAAATTGGAGTTCTCTGGATTGGAAACTGCCGGGGGGGGGGCTATAGAAGTCTGTGGTATTGCGATATGGTTGCTTAGTTGCTTTTTAGGGTCTTTATAAATACTACTGTAAATTCTGAGAAGCATAATTTGACCCATGCTGCATAGACTTCATAGATCTCCAGTTCTCTCTCACTAAAAGGAAACTAAAATCTGTAGCATTGCCTCTGTACTTCCTTGTACTATTATGCAGCTCTGGAAGGTGGTAAGCATTTAACACGAGGGGTGCTTTCTGGAGTGTTTGAGCTCTTAAATTCATCGAATCAGGTCTATTTTGGTGGTGGTGTGTTCCTCTCGGCCTGCCCTTTACTTCTGATGAGTTCACCAGTCATGAGTAAATATGCATATGCTGCTCCATTTTGGTTTCCATAGGTCTTAATACATTTTCCTTGTCAGTGATCAGCTTGTCAGTTTTGTGACCCACCAAAAATCAGATTGCGACCCACTAGTGGGTCCCAACCCACAGTTTAGGAACTACTGGTCTAGAGAAAGTGGTTGGTTGTGTACTGTATATTATGTACCTACCTATTTTGGATAGAATTCCAGAAGTATAAAACACAACTTCATAGCTGCAATGTCAATGGCCTATGCAAGTTACACTACTAAAAAAAATACAAAATGTTAGTTGAAAAACAAAACCTAATCCTTCCAGGACTAACCACAGAAATTGTGGTAAACTAATATAGTTCTACTACTGGGAGTAGTAGCACAATCTTCTGTCTTTTTCTGTGCCTTTGCTGGCTGCAGGTGAGAGATGAAGGAATCAGTGAATCGTCTGTTTGATGTAGTTGGAACATCTGTAATTGCACTTTCATGCCATCATAACACTAAATAAATGTTATATAAATAACAATATAGTGCTTTATAGTCTTCAGCACATCTGTATTTATTGGCTGCTTTCTCATTTAGGCTTCACAACCATATACATAAACAAAACTTCACCTTTACAACTTTGTAAGCGATCATTAAAGGAAATTCCTATAAAGCAGTGTTTCTCAAACTTTGCGCTGAGATCCACTAGGTAGATCGCAAGCCAATTACAAGTGGGTTGCATAACTCCTAGAGCAAGTTATCATTGAAAATATAGGAAGATGGGACAGTAGAAAGGAGTAGAAAGGAGGTTACCGTATTTCCCATGTATATGACGCACCAATGTATAAGACGCACCTTAATTTTCAGGCCAGAAATTTGAAAAAAAATGTACCACCACACATAAAGTTACTGAACTCAAGTTACAGGGTACTTGGAGGAAGAACTATGCTCTGCAACTCCAGTTACAGGGTACTTGGGGGAAGAACTACGCTCTCAACTGCTGCCCAAAAATGAAGCCTCTGAACGATCCCGAAGCAACTGCATTAATCACCGAGAGGGGAGGAGAGATGAGTCAAGCCCGACGCAGTTCTCATTGAAGAAATGGAAAAGTGCAGCGACTCTCACTCTGGCGACGGAGCTCTTCCTCCTCCACCGCCTCAGAGCTCCAGTTTCCCCCCAGCTCCATTCATCGTTTCAGGTCCGCCATCCTCTTCCGCTGCCCCTTAACCACCCTGGAGCAACACCATGCCAGAAAGACGCTTCTACTGGCAGGGGAAAGTGGCGCCTCAGAGCTCTTCCGCTGCCCGTTAACCGCCCTGGAGCAACACCGGCGCATCCATGCCAGAAAGATACTTCTGCTGGCAGGGGAAAGCGGCGTTGGTTACCAGCGTCCCGCCTCTCATCTCACTTGCTCCTCCCTCCTCCTCCTCTCCTCCCCCATCCTGGCTCTCTCAAGCAACTAGCGCAGAGAGGTAAATACAAGCAGGATCTCAAAATGGCGGAGCCACCGAGTCCCGTACAAGGTGTGATGGTGCCCCCGGCGCCGCTGCCGCCTCTGCAGCAGCAGAAGGAGCGCTTCGCTCCTGGACACCCTTGTATAAGACGCACCTAGTTTTTAGAGCCCCAATTTTTTGAAAAAAGATGCGTCTTATACATGGGGAAATACGGTATTTTGTTTGTGTCAAGGTTGTGTATAGGTTTTTTTCTCCTTTCTTATTTATTTTGCTGTTGGAAAATGGCTGAGGAATAACCCAACTTACTGCGGCATTCTCAGGCCCTGGCGTCACAGGGATGACACTTCTGGCCATGACATCACTCCTACTGGGTCTCGGACAAATTGTAATTCTAACTAGTGGGTCCCAGTGCTAAAAGGTTTGAGAACCACTGTTTACAAAGGTACTGTCTATTGAGCCAGACCAATAATTCATCTAGGTTGGTATTGTTTATACCTATGGTTCCCAAAGTGGTCAATATCGACCCCCAGGGGTTGATTTCTATTTTCAGGGGGTCCGTGGCAGCGACAAAAAAATTGGGGGGTCCACGATATGTAAATGGGGGTCCACCGATTGAAATCATTATTTCAGGCGTTTCATAAACTTTTTAAGAACATATTTTAAATTTGAAATAAGTAATTATATGAGTAGGTAGGATAAGTTTTGGACTTCGTTATTTTAATTCTTGCAAATTGAACAAAGAGGGTAATGGAGAGGAAGCTCCATCACCCTACTTACATGGACTCCCTGTGGATCCTGGCTCTGCAGCGCATGTTAAAAAAAAAACTTGCGCCGCAGTGCTGGGATCCACAGGGAGTCTACCGCCAGAGAGCTTGTCTCCTCCACAGCACCTCCCTCCCATATGAATGATGCTGGCGTGACCCCAAGGTCGCCTCAGCGTCATTCAGAAGGCAGAGAGCGCGCGGAGAAGCAAGAATAGCAAGGATGAAGATATTTCTAGAGGTTAGTGAAATAAAGGGGCCTGGGGGGGCTGCAATTAAAAACGGGGGGCTGCAATATTTATTGAAAACTAGGGGGTGGGGAGGCTGCAACAATTACTAAAAACTGGGAGGCTGCAATATTTACTGAAAACTAGGGGGTAGGCTGAAATATTTATTGAAAACGGCAGGTGCGTGGGTTGCAATATTTATTGCAAACTGGAGGGCTGCAATGTTCATTGAAAACGGGGGGGGGTGCACGGACATGTTAAATTAGGCAATTATAAATAGGATTATTAAATTTTTAATTGTTTCAATAAAGGTCTGAATAAAAATTTAAGTTCGTTTTCTTTTTTTACAAAGCCCTATCAAAGTGAACAGCACTGTGTCAGCTGTGAAAAACATATTTGATGACATAAAGTTTAGGAAAATTTAATATTAGGCGGGCAGGGGGGTCTACGGCAAAAAAATAATTCGGAAAGTGGTCCACAGGACAAAAAGGTTTGGGGACCTCTGGTTTATACTGACTAGCAGTAACTCTCCAGAATTTACAAGCTATATCTGGAGATTCCAGGAGTTGAACCGGGTATCTTCTGCATGCAAAGCAGGGAATTTGACACTGAATCCTTTCTATCTGTATTAGTAACCTCTCTGAGATAGAGGGAGGGCTATTGCCTAATACCATCTACTAAAGATGAGAGAGGAGGAATTGCCTAATACCATCTACTAAATTTCTGGAAGAATCTGAATGTTAAACTAAGGATTTCCAGATTCATAACTGTTCAGCCAAAAAGGCTCAGCTAGTTCTCAGTCTGTTTTCTCAAACTTGTTGAATTGGAAAGCTCTCGTATATGATACAACAATATGTCTTTGTAGATTATTGGTGAATTTTTTATGCATCTAATTCATTAGCATTGAGATCAGTGGAACCTTTC
The DNA here is from genome assembly GCA_029204185.1 of Lerista edwardsae. Taxonomy (NCBI): domain Eukaryota; kingdom Metazoa; phylum Chordata; class Lepidosauria; order Squamata; family Scincidae; genus Lerista; species Lerista edwardsae. The sequence goes on from JAJKFI010000020.1 coordinate 5,254,518, forward strand.
AGTGACTTTAACCGAGTATGGAGTTGTCATTCTTGGAATTATGCATTTGTCATTTAAATATTGCTGTGTATCCCAGGTATAATTGCCCAGTTTGGCTGCATATGCCCACAGCTAATGGTCATTATCACTGTCAAACTAGGAGTAGTGGAGATTACAAACAGCAGTTCTGCATGTTTGACCAGGAATAACATCTGTGTTAAATGGAATCTCTCTGTTCAAAAATCATACAACAGGATATAGGCTGAACATGGATTAGAGGGACATTTTGGAAGAAGCAAGCTTTCCTAATATGGAATGTTTACATTTGAAGTTCTAGAGCGGTAGCCATGTTAGCCTGTTATAGCAAAAACTGCAGGCAGTCTTGTGATGACAGCACAAGCTTTCGTGGGCTGCAGTTCATTTCATCAGATGCATAGTATATTTGAAGGCAAATGCATGTTTTTAAATGGAAATTTGCAGAAATGGTTGATGGTATCAAAGCAAATTACTAAACATAAGTGTACAATCCCTAGGTAAGTGAATGGAACAGTGTTTGACACTTTGGATATGAGCTGAATATACATAAATATGTCATTTAAACTATTTTGTTAAAAATGCAGGCTTAGTCCAGATGCTTGTATTTTGTTTTTCCATAGTCAGATGATGCTTGCTTTTTTATTAAAGCCTATGTACAGGAAATGGCTGTTAGAGGCCATGATCTTGCTCAGATATATGACCTTGTTTCCTTATCTCCCTCCCTCATCAACCACCATGGAATAACTGAAACAGGATTATGGTATAGGAAACTGGAAACTTCAGTTCACAGGAAGATTGTATAATTAAATTAATTCTTCATTTCCCCTCTGTTTGAAGGTGCAAATAGTTTAACACGTATCTCCCTATTAGAGTGTATATAGTATAGAACAGCATTTCATGTGCGCAATGCAGTGTTTCGTAAAACTTTTTTTGATTTGTCTGTTTGAACTTCGTCTGTGCTCATGTTCCCTTGTTCAACACCAGTAATCTATCATGTGCAGATTCTCATGCATAATTGCATGTGAGGATTGAGGTACTCATCCCATACTGCTGTTCAAATGGGAATGGAACAGGACCTGATTCCATCCTAAAGCTAGTCTTGTTTTTAACTACTCATCCAGTTGCAGTTGACAACCTTTGAATTTTGAGTGGGCAAGTGGCAGCTTCGGAGGTTTTAGTGACACATTCTATACAAAAGATGGCAACTGGAGTATCATGGAATGATATTAAGCATTGTGTCATTTGCATATTGGTGGCACTAGATTCAAACCCCTGGATAATTTTCTCTAGTAGCTTTATGTAGCAATTGAATAACACAAGATATCATAAGTCAAATAGGTTTTAAGCAGGAATTCTCTTGTGCCACCTTTTGGTATCTACAATCTAGGAAGGACCAGAGCCACTGAAAACATTGCCTCCAAGTCCCATTTTTATTGAATAATCCAGAAATATACTATAGTTGATGGTGTTGAAAACTGTTGTGCAGTGCAAGGCAAACAAGAAATTATAGAGGTAGTGTGGGTGTAAACAATTCACACAACATTTTACACAACATGACAACTTTTTGCTTTAGAATAATAGTTACCTTGTATTTCCATTCCCTTACACCCTGAAACTTGGAAGTAAGAGAAAATAGGATCTTGCTGCAGATCTATATCAGTGTAATCAGTATACACTATATCGTTACTAGTTGTGGGATAAAACAACAGTTGATTAGAGAGATTCAAGAAATAGGGAATAGTAAAATAAATGTGACTGACAGCATAGTGTTGCATTTTATCTTTGGCCTCCAAAAGGATGTTTCAGTTAATGACTCAAGCATACCTGGCTCAGGAACCTTATAGCAGTGATCATACATTGCACATGGTGGGGTAATTTTGGTGGGGAGGGAGAAAAGTTCCCTTTTGCTGTTCCCTTGTGGCCTTCCCCTTCTGTACTTGATGAGCTTTCTGCTTCTAGTTAACCTCTATGGACTCGCAACCTTTTTTAAAATAATAAATGCCCAGGATTTTACTGTTTCAGCAAACCAATCAAACTTGGAAATGTATTACATTCCTTACTGTTAGGGCCTCTATTCCCAATAGGAAGTTTTGGCAGATTTTTTCAGCATTTGTGTTTTAGGTTACTTGTGCCAGTGTAGTTTACACTATAATCCTGCTAAATTGTTTATGATGCATTGTGTGCTAAGGTAGAGTAGCAGCCTGACCAGGGGCCAATTGTGCAAAGTCTTCCCAGAAAAATACATAAGGCGTTTTCCCTCCCTGGGACGTTACTGTAGTGGTCACAGGATTCTAGCAGTGCAGATTGCATAGCCCAGCATTCTCAGCCCATCCTGATCCCAGTAGATCTGTAGACTCACTAGCATCAAACTAGTCCAGCGTAAAGTGCTGTATATATTTCAATTATAGAAACGGGAAGCATACCCGGTCTTCACAGTTGGAGCCATCTGGATGGATTTATGGTTTACTTTTGAATATATTTGTTGAAGGAGAGAATGAATATGCTTACAAATTTATGCAACAGTATTTTCCCTCCAGCAAGAGGAACTAATCAGCATCCAACTTTCTTTTTCTGCTCTTCCTGCTGAAATGTTTGCTTATCCTTTTCCTCTTTTTATTCTAAATATATAGCTTCAATTACATTGCCATTAAATTAAATGTACATGTTAAATCTAGTATGAGATCTCTAGTACACATTTTGGGAAGTACATCATGTCATGAAATCAAAGGTGGTTTAGAGTTTTTTAATAGCTGAACTAGACAATCAGCCAGCTGTACATCAGGTGGGATACATTAATACAACCTCTGGATAGGTGGGTTAAGAAGTTAGCCTACTATGCATAAGGGAAGGATGGTTCGCAATCATTGTTGCTGCATCGCAGACAGGCATGAATTGTAAGAATCATAGAGTTGGAAGGGACCTACAAGGTCATCTAATCCAACCCCCTGCTTGAATGTCTGTAGTGAGGGAGAATCCACCACCTCCCTTGGCAGACTATTTACTGTCGAACCACCCTTATAGTCAAGAAATTCTTCCTGATGTTCAGCTGTACTCTCCTCTTTTGCAGTTTGTACCCGTTGGACTTAGTTCTACTGTCAAAGGCAGATGAGAACAGATTTGTCCCTTCTTCCTAATGACAGCCCTTCAGATATTTGAAGAGTGCTATCATATCCCCTCTCAGTCTTCTCTTCTCCAAGCTAAACATACCAAGTTCCCTCAAGCTTTCCTCATAGGATTTGTTTTCCAGCCCCCTGATCATCTGACAAATTCCCTGTCAATCTTAATCTGCGTATCTGTGCTGCCCAGGTGTTAATTGCATCTGTGGGGATGTACACATTTCCCCCCATTGGCCAAGGATCCAGCATCCTCATTTGCACAGTCCTCCTTCTGAGAGAAGACTGACGCAAAGTAGGAGTTGAGCAGCTCCGCCTTCTCTTTTTCACCAGACTCTAATTGGCCATCGTTATCAAGCAACAGTCCCACCCTCTCCTTTTTCTTTCTCTTCCTTTGGGCATAGCTAAAAAAACCTTTTTTGTTATTTTTGACCTCCCTAGCCAGCCTCGGCTCATACTGAGCTTTAACATTTCTGACCCTTGCTCTACAGGTCCAGGCTGTCTGTACTCCCCACTGGTGATCAGTCACTATAGGACTAGAATAGAATAGGAAGGCTTGGGGCAGCCTCTCTGGGAAGGACTGGTGCTGACTTTGGCCGTGCAAAGAAGCTGGATGGTGGGTTACAGAAGAGGATAAAGCTCAGTATCAAAGGATAAAGTGTGTTTGCTGACTTGCCCCTATCCAAGCACCCTCTTGCAGGTATGCAACTAGAAAGGAGAACTCTAGGCCACAAGACTCAATTCGGAGACAGGCAGAAACTCCCTGGAGGGATTCACCAGGATCTGGATGGTGTTCTGAGGGCCAGGGCAGCTGTGAGTCGCCTTAGAACATGACTTCTGGGGAAGCTTCCCCTTGCTGGCTGGCTCCAGAATTACAGGCTCTGGTCCTTCAAGAGGAGGGTCCTCTTCCACCCCCACCCCCCAGAGTAGCCGGCCAGAGTGTCCCAGGGCCCGGCCCACCTGTCGCTGAAGGAGTAGACTGGGACCCTGGGCTGTGGGGAAGAGGCAGCTGGAAGACTGGATGGTCTTCAATGCAGGGGCATTTTGACTATGTCTATCAGAGGTGACACAAGAGTGATCGTTGTAATGCTAAGCCCTCCTTGGGGCAGCGCCAGGGCTTGCCCTGGTGCTGGCTGGACCTCAGGGGTCTGTGGAAACGAGGCCTCCAGTCTGGGCACCCCCCTCCTTTCCTTTGGGACTTTGCTCAATTCCTCCCTCCTTGGCTGGGCCTTTCCCCTTATTTCACTGGCCTCTCCTTTACACACTATGGCCCCCACCAGGTCTCCCTCCCTTCCCCACATGCCCCCTCTTCTTCTGCCTCTCCACCCCTCAAAAGGCGCCCGTGCCTCTTCCCCCACTTCCACATCTTCTCTGCTGGTCTTCCTCCTCCTGCTTCTTGACCTCTCTTCTTCTGTCTCTGC
>JAJKFI010000020.1:5259076-5289409 GCA_029204185.1 Lerista edwardsae
CTGGTCTTCCTCCTCCTGCTTCTTGACCTCTCTTCTTCTGTCTCTGCTCCTGTCTCCCCTCCCGTCTGGCTCTGATCTCCTCCTCCTCGCTCACTCCTTTTGCCCAGCAGGGACAGCACTGTCAGGTGCTGTCAGCCCCGCTGTTTGCCACTCCTCTGTAGTGCCACAGCCTGCCAAGGCAAGTTGAGTCCTTAGCTCAATTGCCAGAGCCCCTAAGAGGCTTGCAGTTTGTGCAGCAAAATCTGTGCAGCAAAATCAGAAATACACCAGGCTTGAAGTGTGAAAGGGTTCCAAGTTTATTCTGCAGAAGAGAGACCAAGAGAGCTGCACAGTGGGCAAGCAGGCAGGTCTCTCCCTTCTCTGGGGCAGGCCTTCTGCAGAGGCATACGAGCAAGCAGCCTTCTGCCCCCCTTGGGGGCTCAGCCCATTATACAAGGTGGTTCTGGTTACATTCCCACCCTTCCATTCATATCTACCCCCTTCCCTTTTTGGTTGAATCTCCTGAATTCTTCAGACCCACTTCTGATCCAGTAAGAACCAGGTTTCTGCCCTTCTGCTTGGAACTGCTGGGCTCAGGTGGCGCTCCTCTGGGTCTCATAGGGTAGCTACATATTGTTTGGTTCTCTTTTTCTCATGATATATTTAACTTTATCTGAAAATACAATACATAAATTTGTCCGAAGATACAGCAAGAGCGAAGCAGTATATCTTAATTACATGCAGTCCTTCTAAAATCAAAACAAAACGTATCTCTGACACCCCTTTATATACTTTCCATTTAATTCTCCATCTTCCAATAATTGTAATCTATTTCCATTACTAATATGATGGATACACCCACACATCATTTAGAGCGCAATCCTGTACTGTGGTGGAATGGCAAGACCAGTGGGCATGGGCCATATCCAGCACAGTATATGGGGAGGCTGGAGCCTCCCTGGCACAAGGGTACGTTTGTTCCCTTGCACGTGGAGAGGCTCCATCCTACCCTATGGACTCCTCGGATACAGTCCTCCTAATAGCAAAATAAACAAAATGTATCAGACACCCCTTCAGTTTAATTCTCCCTTTTCCAGTAATTGTAGTCTATTTTCATCATTAATATGATGGATACACCCACATCATTAAATTATTATTCAGATGCAAAATGTCAACGAGGGGTTTCCAATTGTTCATGAGTTTACTGACTTCTCTGTAAGTAAAGTCTCAAGGAAGATGAAATGAGAAACATAACCTCACAATCTAATGTTTTGTTTATCTTACTTTCAGGGCTTCCAAGATTCACTAGTCAGCCAGAGTCGGCGTCTGTCTACCGAGGAAACAGCATTATTCTTAACTGTGAAGTCAATGCTGATCTAGCACCCTTTGTGAGGTGGGAGCTAGATCATCAGCCTCTCTTTCTGGATGACCGTGTATTCAAATTACCAAGTGGAGCTCTAATTGTTAGCAACGCTACAGATGAGGATGGCGGAACATATTGTTGTATTATTGAAATTGGTGGTTCTCCCAAATACAGTGATGAAGCAGAGATTAAAGTTCTTCCAGGTACACACATGTATATCTGGGTTTTCTAGCTCTCTTGCAAATTACTAGTATGATTATATAACTGAGTCAGACAAGACTCAGCAAATCGCTGTTGCTGAGTTTTAAGCAATGTACTACCCTGTGGTCTGCTGGGAATCGTTATTTGGGGTCTTGATTTTCTTTGACAGCTCACAGACAAAAGTATCCTTGAATTGTAAAATAATTTTCTTGTACAGTAATGTTTTTTTCTGCAAGAGGTTTCTGCAGTGTTAGATTCTGCAGCAATGTAGTCTGAGGCCAGTGCTTGTACCTGGCCAAATACTTTGTCTAATAAATTACTAACTGAATAAATTGTTGAGTATGCATATCAATTCTCATACATCTAAAAGTAGATTTACAGTGCATTGCATTCCTAATGACTGTTTAATTTCCTTGTGCTATAATAATATTTACAGAACCAGAAGTACCTTCAAAACTAATGTTCCTGAGACAGCCTTCCTCACTTACTAAAGCTATTGGTCAGAGTGCCGTTTTGCCATGTGTGGCTTCAGGTGTTCCTATCCCTGTTATCAGGTGGACAAGAAATGAAGAAGAGCTTGTTACAGAAGGGTGGGTTTTGCTTTGATATTAATATCTGTTCATACTATTGTTCCTCTTCATCCTAACATGCTACATTGATCTCTGGGCCCACTTTTCTTAGAGGAGGAAGTTACAGGAAGCTGTTGCAGGATGAACTGGTGGCACTTTATCCTCTGTTTCTGCAAAGGAACTAGATGGGAGAGGGGCCTACCACAAGGTCTCAGTGTGTGGAAGCAGGTAGAAAGGGCAATATTTGGACCAAGCTATTTGACCTCAACAGCTGCAGGGGAAACTGGCACCTAACTAAATGATTGAAAGCATCTTCTGCTCAGTTAGTAGTAATATAAGAGTCCTCCTGTGTGTCCTGAGTGTTTGACAGGCTAGAACAACCCAGTTGATTGAACTCTTTTCCTTGCAAGTTTCCTCCGACACATCCCCCTCCTGAAGTCTTTCCTTGGGGAAGGGGGAAGGTGTAATAGGCAGCAGAGGGACTCATTTGGAACATGAGAGGCCTCTCCTTAGCTGCAAATAATTAATGGAGTGCCATTTGCTACTTAAGAATATAGAGAAAATGACCATCTTCATGCTCCCCCACAGGAAATTACACTCCATATGCCATTTGCAGTTAAGAGAGATTGTGGGGCCTCTCCTGTGTTGAAGTTAGTCTTCTTTTACCCGTTATCCCTTTGCTGCTTACTTTCCCAAAGTAATACTGGTTTGCATGCGGAAGCAAGGAGACTGGTAGGCAGGGCAGCGACAGTTTGGGAACCTTGGGAGCCTAATTCTTAGCATTTTGATGTAAACTATATAAAGGGCAATGTGTTTAGGAGACAAATACTTTATTGAGCAGATATACAAAAGCTGAGTACACAGCAATGGGTTGCCTATTTTGGGTGGCCAAAATATTTTCAGTTGAATTTAAGGATAGTAATGGGTTGGTCAAGACGAGCTATGAACGTTTGTGTTCTTATATTTTATCAGAATACGGCACACTTTATTTCTTTTAAAACAACTCACCAGTCTGTGCTGTTTTATATAGTACTCAAAAAATGATGTTACTGGCTGGAGGAACTCTGAAGATCAAAGATATTACAGAAGATGATGCTGGAACGTATACCTGTATTGCAGATAATGGGAATGAAACAGCCGAAGCTCAAGCAGATCTTACTGTACAAGGTATCTAAAAATGGGGTTTTTTTGAGACTTGTGATCTTGAAGACATGATGATAAATCCAGAGCACTGAATTCCTAGGATGGGTCATCCCTGAATGTATGCACTACTCTGTTTTAGAATAAGCTTTTCATTCTGACATGTAGGTACAGTTGTTTAGGTGGCTTCTCAAAAAATGCTGTCAGTGCTGTACTGACATATGCAAGTGAATTCTAGTCTCTTTCAAGCTATGATCCATTTGTCCCTATTTAGCCCAGAACTTCCAACTAATTTAAAAGGAAAGCCAGCTTGAGATCCAGCTGATTCTTGTTGGAGAGCAGAAATGAAAAGCTTTTTTTCTAAAGAGTTTGTGAGAAATGAGTTAATTTGAGACTGTTTTTGCTTTGGTGCAGCTTATCCCACCAGTACAAAAGGGCACATTGTCAGGTGGGTCACTGGAAGTGATGTCATTAACCTGGAAGTGATGTTGTGGCAGGAAGTGACATTATCAAGCAGGAAGTGCTGTCATTGTAACATAATGAAATGACACTCCTGAAATGCAAATTGGCATTCTTGGACTGCTGCAATTGTACAACCATGAAACATCCCCGACCCACCTGACATCAGGGTTTTGAATAACATTGTTTGACCCACAGTTTGAATAACACTGATTTAGATCATTTGTCTACAGACAAGTTGTCTGACAGATATCCTATTCATCAGTCAGTTTTTTTCTATTTCACTTCAAAATTGCTATGGAGCTGTATTGTTTGAATTTTTATTCCCCTCACCCCCACTCCTGTGACAATAAACAAGAACAGGAAGCCACCCCCCCCCAAAAATAACGCATTACCTTTTAAGTCTATACACTGTTAATACAGAAATGGCATTTCATCACATTACTCTGGGTTAGTATTGAGGTGAGCATTTGTTGCATAATCCTGAACCACCTTTGCTTTCATGGTCTGATTTATTGTGGCTTAGTGTCTAAGGTTATTGTGCAGCCTCTGTACAAAGAGATGCTAGTCACATAATTTTCTCTTTCATGTTAGACATACAGAAAATTACTGGGCAGCAAGGGGGTGAATAGTTTGATCTGATTTAACCAGTGAAAGGAGTGGTCAGACTTCCCTTACATAGATTATCAAAAGGCAGTATCCAGTTAATCAGTTTAACTCAGGAAGTAACATAGATAAGAGACAAACCGAGGCTGACAAGGTTATAATGGTATCATTTGGCTCTCCATAGATTCCTATAAATTCTATGACATAAGCTACATTGTTTTTGTGTTTCCTGGCCTGTCAGTTTCAAACTGAGTTCTTGTTGCTGTTTGATGTAATCTGTTATTAGAGTATTCCATTAGAAATGAAACATTAAATTATCTCAGGAACAGAACAAAAGTGGTGTTTTATGAACGTTGGTGTTACAGATTTATTGGAGAAAATTCTCACTTAAGTTACATGTGAAGCTTTCTTATGAGTCACATCAGTGGTTAGTTTATACAGGTCCAGCCTGAGGATTTGGAATCCGTGGTTTTGACTAACCATAGGTTCCAAACCCAAGGTTACGAACCCGCGGCTGGACCCACGAAGACCTCTCAGATGTAACCGGAACCTTGTTCCAGTTGCATCTGGGAGGATTTCTACAGTCCAGAGCAGACTACTCTGGGCACCATTCTGAATGCCATAGAGACCTCACGGGCCTTAGAATGAGGTTGTGGTTATGTTTGGAGTCCCTGTGGGTTGGAACTCATGGATTTTATTTATCCACAGGTTTTGATATCTGTGGGGTGGGTCTGAGAACGAATCTCCTGCAGATACAGAGACTTCACTGATATATTTGTTTATACTAATTGGCAGTGACTTTTTAGATTTTCAGATTAGGGTCTTTCCCATTACACCGCCACTGTTAAGAGAAAGCCTGAGCACCACGCCTTTAGCCTTGGGAAAAGGTGGTATAGAAATCTTCTAAATAAACAAGGATTTATGAAGGAATGGTCCATTGCTGGTTAGAAGCCATTATCACTTTATGCAACCCCTGGGTTTGAGAAGTAGCCTACTCTGATTGCCACATGCAAGGGAGTGGCAGCAGGGTACAGGTATATGTGTACACCCTGAGGCAACTGGATGTGTGAGATATAAGAAACTGGAGTTGAGGGGCTGTTTGCTTGTTCCCACAGGGTGGTTCTTATGTTATGTTCTTATGGATCACTATTGTTATGTGTTGAACACCAACTTTCCTAGTAAGGAGACTGGCTTACTAGGCTGGCTCCAGAAGTTGGCCAGAGAAGAAGTAGCTGCAGTGAGTTTGCCTCTTCCCCTGCCAGAAAGAACTGTGTGTCAGTTACTAATTGCCCTGAGACTAAAGTGAGCAAAGAGTACTTTGTTTTCTCTGCCTAGCAACAAAGGCAAAGGCTGCTAGGTTGTATTTTTCATCATTGCAATGTGTTGTAAATTACCTTGGAAATCATTTGATCAAAACAGGATATAAATCTTCAAAATACAGAAATAGAAATAAATAATTCATAGTATACCATGAATTATAATAAACATTGTTCAAAATTTGGAAATGAATGCAAAATAGCAGTTTCTTTCTTTGTGGGTTTTATCTCAAGAAATATGAAGCAGCTAGAAAAATTTTAATTTTTAATTTTCATTCCTCATTTCACTTTGCTTTTAGTGAGCTTATTTTAAGGGAGGGGTTTCAATGGGCTGTTTTCTAAAACGATTTAATTTTATAAAACACCATTAAGAAACGTAAAACCAAGTTATCGGTGGCTCTTATCATTTTGCAAAATGGTTTCTTTTGTAAGGCGATCTTGAGAAATCCTCAGAGACGAAAAAATGGATAAATTAGCCATTGATATGATCTAAAATATCTGCAGTGTAGACACTGATACTGTGTTAGGGAATTGTAGTAGCTCAGTTGGCTTGCATTTAATCTAAGATGTCTTAAAAATTGAAGCTTTATATATTGATGAGGTTTTATAACAGCTGCTGCTTCATAAAGTAGCCTGCCACTCTTCCAGAATTATTTTTAGAACAGGATACTTAATGGCAACAATTACTTTTCTGTTTGCTTAGCTCTGCAAGAGTTAAGGACACTGTGCTTTGGTTTTTCAATGACTGAAAATATCTCAGATGTCATAACTGATATCCTATTGGCCAAAGGCTCAATTGGCCTATGTTTAAACAAGACTTTTCCCCCTGGTAACCTGCTCCTTTTACAAACCTTGATTCCACACGTCAATGGTCTTACAGGGATTGCTTCAAAATGTATGGTAGCTTGAGGTGTGAGTAAAATAGGATTACAACCCAAGTCTTATTGGACACATGGGCTTAATTCTGAGTAAAATGACAATGGGCTTAATTCTGAGAAACATTGTTTTTCTCTGGAAAAGGAAGGTGTGGCATTCCTCACTTTTGAGGGAAGTCCCTCCCCTTCCTGGAGGCAGGGTCAGTCCTTAAACAAAGATCCCATCTTCTAAAGCGTCCCAACTGCTCCCCAGGCTCCGCTCTGGGGAGTGGAGGCGATACCTGAGAAGGAGGGATCTTCGTTTAAGGACCAACCTGCCTCTAGGAAGGGCACTGCCACAAGTGAGGAATTCCCACCTTCCTCTCCCAGAGCTGGAATTAAGAAATTAAGTAAGAAATTCTGACCTTTCAAACACCCCCTCTTTCTTTTTCAATGCTTTTTATAGGTTCCTGGCCCCGCATGGTAAAACAGTTACATAAAAAATTATACCTTTTTCCTGTCACAGTAAACATAACTGTATATTTATAATTGTTCTCTGTGTGGTATCACTAGAAAAAAGGGAAAAGTAAGCCTGAGATATAACTGTCTTAAGTGAAAACATTTAATTTTCCATTAAAATCTTGTTTTATATAAATGGCTCACCTGCTCTGATTATAAATTTAACTTGCCTATTTATAAATATCTGCACTCATATTAATTGATAGGAATTCTGAGTGCTGAAATAGTCAAACTGCAAAACTAATTTTTGAAAGCATTTCAAATTCCATAATGGAAAAAAATGTTCAATGAATTGAAGTTTTCCATTTTCAAATTTGTAAATATGGCTCCCGCCTCCCAAATCTTCATATTAGGCAAAAACAAAACGTTCCTCCTTTGTCTATAACACACACAAAAAAACACGAAAATAAGGCTGTTGAGAATCTTAAGCATAAACGTTAATTACACATTTAATTATGTTAGGCTAATTTGAATAGCAGATTTGTATTTGGATCTCCTGATTGAAACAAAGGAAAGTATCGCCAGATATTATTTATTCTTGTATTTCTTCTTCTTGTCTCTAAAGCTTCACCAGAGTTTTTGAAGCAGCCGTCCAATATCTATGCTCATGAGTCCATGGATATTGTGTTTGAATGTGATGTGACTGGAAAACCAACTCCTACAGTGAAATGGGTGAAGAATGGAGATGTTGTGATCCCTAGTGACTACTTTAAAATTGTAGTAAGTATGAAACCTGTGGACTGATTTTTCTCATAGCTAAATCTATACAGTGCCGAATGTTTACATACTCACATATCTATGTTCCCTGATAAAGGAATCCAGGCAATCCAGTTTTGAGGTTAAAACTTTTTTATTCTCAAAACTACCCCAAACCAATAGATTGAATCTTGATAGATAGGAAGACTTTATATTCTTTTTGGTGTATCTCATCAGACTGTCTTACTGCAGTGTGATATTGACTTGGTTGATCTTAAAACTTTCTGAGTGTATGTTATCATATATTAGTGGCCTGCCCAAGATGATGTAGATTCCAACCTAATGTCAGGTGACTACATAACGAAGTATTTTGAGAAGCCTTCCTTACCATGGAATGTCTCTGAAAAGTAATTGTACACAGTAGATTTAATAACAGTATTACAATTCTATTATTTTAAGGTTTAGAAAAATTAATAAACAGTGGGTTTATTTCTTTTATTAAACATAAAAGAACTATGTTTTTATTTTAACATAATTCAGTAGCAGTAAGCATTTAATGGCTTTGTGAATGTTGTTGAAAAGTGATATAAAATTCTAAATAATAGTAACATGCACTATATTGGGCAAATTTTCAAACTTTATAATTTACTGTGTATGAACGGAGAATTCACTGAATTAAGACATTTACTGTTCATGGTGAGTAAATATACAAGTATTTAAAATTTTTAAAGTTTCCCAAACATGGTTCTCAAACATCAATCCGGTGTCACTCATCTGCGAGTGTATTGTTTGTGGTTCTTACCTTAAGCAAGTTTGTCCCCCTTGCTTATAGTCCATTCTTCATCAATGAATAAATTAAGCTGAAACTTTGAGATTGTGAATTATATCCTAATATGCATGTTAATTATAACCATAATTAGTTACATGATAATCATATCAATGCCTAGTCAAGATTTTCCAGATTTGTATGTCTTTTCCTAGCAATAGTTTGAGAAAACCTTAGTAAGCAAAACCAAAGCATTTGAGGGCTGAGAACAAAATCACTTGAAAAAGAGACATAGTTTTGTTTTCCATGAGGCATGAAGATGATGTTTTTTGAAATTTTTTTTTCAATCTTTGACACCTGTGTAGTTCTTGTCTTTTAAATTTTGGTAAATAGAGGCTGATACCATTTGTTTGTTATCTCTTAGAAGGAGCATAACCTTCAGGTTTTGGGGCTAGTGAAATCAGATGAAGGATTTTATCAGTGTATTGCAGAAAATGATGTGGGAAACGTGCAGGCTGGAGCACAGCTGATAATACTAGATCATGGTAAGACCATATGTTGTCAATATGTGGAGCATAAATAAGTATTTCAGAATTAGTACTTAATTTTTTTATAGAGCGTTATCTCTACTTTTCTTATGAACCAGGGTGCTTTCTTTGTATATATTAAATCCCTTCATTTTGTAAAATATATCCAAATGCCTTTTTGGTCCGTTTGAAGCACTCTTTTTGTTGTACTTCTACAGTATCATATAAGAATGTAGTTTGGTCAATGTTATTGAACGTGTTATTGAACATGTTAGTCTAATGGTTGTGACTCAGGGGTAGAACACCTGCTTTGCCAAGTTCTTAAGTTCAATCCCTGGTATCTCAAGGTAGGACAGCAAATGACAGCTGCTGCTAGTCTGTGCTGACATTAGTGACGTAGAAGGGCCAATGGTCTGATGCAGTATAAGACAGCTTTGTGTATAATACAGTGAATGACAACTACAGTCTAAGCAATTATAAAAAAATTTAAGTCAAAAATAGCAATTTACTTAGTGACTAGATGGAGTGCATCCCTTAACTTTTTCCCTAGCAGAGGAAGGGCATTCCGTGTTGACTGGGAAAGCCCTTGTGCCTCCACAAGATAGGATCAACTGTTGAACGATTCCTTAACGTTTTTTGTGCCACCACAACATATAAAATATGAGACTAGGGGCCCCACTGTAGATCTCACCCCTCCCAGTACCGTATCCACCCACCCCTGTCACCTCCCTCTCCCAGCACTGTTCACTATAACCAGTGGTGGTATCTAAAGCGGGAGGAACCGGTACGCTGGGCGGGACTTATGTGTGATTGGCTGCCCGTCCGTTCGGTTCTGCCGCCTGCCCGCCCACCGCACGGGCTGCCCTGGCCTCGGAGGGGGCGCCTGCTCGCCGGGGGGGGGACAGGTGGGGGGTGCGCCGGGTGCCTGGGCGAGCAGCGGTGGGGCGTGCCAACTGGGGGCAGCCCGCGCGGCGGGCAGGCGGCAGAACGGAACGGACGGGCTGCCAATCAACCGTACGTCCCGCCCAGCGTTCTGGTTCCTCCCGCTTTAGATACCACCACTGACTACAACTAAATATTCTTATTAGAGAGAACAGAAAGTGTTACCATGAAGCCTGGCACTATTGAAAGCTATTTTAGCACAATTTATAAAAACCTGAGAGAGACTGGAACAAAGTCGCCTGGCAGCTGAAGGGGTACATCAGTTGCCTCTCCTTTTACCTTGTGGTACTCTAGTCCAGTGGTCTTTACCTTTTTCATTCCCGTAAGTTGCCACTACTCCACAACTGAGGTCGCACATGGCCTCTGCAGGCCTTAGAAACTTTCTGGACCTAACCAGGGCTCAGATTAGCTCCAGCCAGGTTTTGAGGGTGGGGCTTGACCCCAAATTCCATGAGTTTGAATACCTGTAGTAATTGTTGTCCACAGGGGTTCCTGGAACAGGACCCCCCCCCCCATCAGATAATGACATTCAAAATCAACTGCGTGCTCACTGTACATTCAAAATCAACTGGGTGTTCTTTTTGGTGCTGTGTTTTTGAAGATTGCACATTTCTGAAGAAGGTGCATCTTTGCATAAAAATTCAGTTTGAGGATATTTCTGTGTATATAGCATCCAGGATAGTATACCTGACAATATGTTCTTTGTTTCTTAATCTTAAGGAACTGATATTAGAAACCACATTCTAATGAAGCACTTTTTTCAGTTTGTAATCTGTAAGCTCTGATGAAATTTGTTTCTGCTACAGTATAACTATCATTAGGTTTGTAGCCTCTTGAGGTTTTCCATTATTGGTTGTGTAAAAAACACAGTCCACTGTTAATATTACTTTTATGTTAACATTTTAGATAGTGTTATCTAAAATGTGGCATCACTTTTGGTTGGCGTGATGGGAAATGTTTCTTTCCCTTCTGAATACCTAGTCTCTGATGTATTGGTGACACACCTTTTGGGAGTATTGGACATGGCAGGAAAAAAATTAATGACTTCCTTTTTGATCAAAACATGTCACGAGTATGGGAGGAGTGTGTTTATCACACTTTTATGACTTCCTTTAAAAGTTTACATTGGAAAAATTAAAAACATTCTCCTTGCCAAAATTGTAAAAAAAAATTGTACTAGTGAATTCAGGGAGAGCAGTGCAGTTTTAATCAAGAAAGCAGATTAGGAATATTTGAGAAGATGGAGAGAAATTAAATATATATCAGATTTTGTTGAAAGTGGTGAAATAGTGACCTAAGCTAATAAGTAAAATGGATAAGATTTTTTGTGTGTGTGTGTCCTGGAAGCTCTTTATTCGGCCCTCAGGTTCTCCCAGCAACACTGTCAGCTGATCTCTGCTGCTGAGCTGTGCTGAAGTGTCATTGCTAAAAGGATGTTAGCATGATACTTGAGCTGTCCCATATCTTGAAAATCTATTTTGCATATTTTCTCTTTCATTTGTAGCTGTTCCTAATATAAGTGAGAAAATGGTCTTAATTCTGGTCATGATCTACTTAATGGCATCACTTCTGGCCCTTAGCAGGCACCATGAATGCAATTTGTCCTGCTGTATTACCACCCAGGAGTTTGACATCCCTGTTCTAGGGTGACAGCATATTGGAAAATATCAGACAATAAAAGATACTGTATTGAAAAGAAAATATACCTTTAGGCCCTAGAATTCTTCTGTTAACATATGAGAAACACCACTTTCAAAGGGAAAAAAATATTATTAAATTAGGTTATAGCAGCTAGAGTAGTAGTAGTAATAAGTTTGCTTTTGGAAACAAAATAAGATTCCTTCTTTGCTTTAGAATGGATGCTTCAAATTATGGGAGTAAATTCTAATGGTTACATTAATGAGTTTTTCATTAGGGTTAATGAAGGGAGTCAAAATATGCAATTTTAAAGAACTAAGGATATGATTTATTGAATATTGGATTCAACCCCCAGAGTAACTAATTAAAGACAGTAATTGTTTTGCTTTAATATAATAAAAAATATTGAGTATATTAATGGAACATTGTGAAGTTCTGTATAAATTCTGTATAAACTTCCCCTATACAGAAGGGGAAACAGGAAAAATATTACTTATTTGTTATATTGTAATAGTATATACTGGTAATGGCATATTTTGCACTCCTGGTTTAGATGTGCCTGCAGTAGGTGATACTACCACCCCACCTAGTTACAGTGCTGCTATGTCTGTTTCTGAATTCCTCACAACAGCCCAATAAATGAAAGCTGTGGCAGGATAAACAAAGCTGTTTCAGAACCAGGCAGTTGCAGACCCAGCCAGTGGGCCGCCAAGGGAGAGAGAAGAGGAGCACTTCCCCCTCTGCTGGTTCCCTGCCCCCTTGCCCCGCCACCCCAGGCTCCA
The DNA here is from genome assembly GCA_029204185.1 of Lerista edwardsae. Classification (NCBI taxonomy): domain Eukaryota; kingdom Metazoa; phylum Chordata; class Lepidosauria; order Squamata; family Scincidae; genus Lerista; species Lerista edwardsae. The sequence goes on from JAJKFI010000020.1 coordinate 5,271,434, forward strand.
TACAGGGGCAAAGGAGGACAGGCAGGCCAAACACCACTTGCCCCTCAGAGGCAAGTTGCCTTATCTCTGCTCTCCTCCAGCTCCAGTGGCATTTGCCCCTCTCTCAAAATGGTAGGACCACAACTGGGACCAGACACCTGTTCTTTCCTCCTTATTTTCCTCCTCTTGGCCGTCTTGGTAGATTCCCATGTTGTGTGTTTGCACACCGCATATGAAAAGAGCACCTTATTTTCCAGTAAGTGCTCTAGCATGCTCATAGGTTGGCAGTGTTCACTTGCAAGTAGCCTTGTGAGAGGGGAAGGCTCCAGCCTACTGATTCACATGGTAGGACGGAATTCTTCCTGGCAAGCAAATCCTAACAAGCAGCTGGCCATCCCCATTCCATTTCTAAATGGAACAGAGGAGCCTGTGGGGGGCTCATCCGTTGTCTTTTGAGAGGTGCTTCTGAAAAAAAAAAACATCTGTGGAATAAGGAAATGTTTATCATAGTAACCTGTCACAAGAATTTAAGTTACTCTTACTATCACTTATTTAATACTCTTAGTAGTACAGTATGATGTCACTAAAAAAAATGTTTCTTTAGAGTTCCTTAAATGACCAAAATCTTTACTTTATCTTGAGGTCAGCTGAAGAATAATTTTACATTATATTTTATTGTGCTGAAATCTGGCTTCAAGCTGCGTCTGAATTATGAAGTATACATTATAGTCTTGTTGCATGAGATGGTTTGTAGCGTGCTCAGTCTGTTTTGCTACCTTTTGCCACAATATGGATTCTGAATACAAAAGATGAGGACTAGAATGACTTCCCTTTGATATTCAGTTGATAGCTGCAATAATTGGTATGGCAGACCTATGCTCAAACATGCTTATTTGTTCTGTGCATGGCTGAGAACTTCATGATCTGCCAGCAAAAACTCATCAAGCGAAAGGGACTCTTTAACTCAGTAATGATGATTATGTTCTCGGCTGGATGTTTCAGTTTATTTATCGTATTTGAGAGGTATTTCAAGCCATGGACCAGATGTTCTTGCAGAGCAACATGTGGGAATCTTTTTCCCATATGTTAATTGAATGTTAGGTGTTTTCTTGTGTAAATCGATAAGAGAGCAAGAAAGACAATAACTTTTATTATGTAGCTAGTGTTCAATTAGTGGCTGCTCATTGTGGACATGAAACAATTCATGTACAGCAGAAAGAGGTAATGTGTGTTATACTGCAGCAATAGCTTCCATGAAGAACAGTCTACCTATTGACAGAAGGAGCTGCCATAATACTGAGAATTGCCTTGCACAGTGCGCTCATTTAAGCGGACCTTTCATGACTTGTTCAGTATCTAGTATCTATGATCAGTTCATTAACCAGTTGTAAAGTGTGAAATAGCTCACAGCATGCAGACTTTCAAGTTATACATAGTACTTGGTTGGTCTGAATAATTGATAAAAAGAGGGGAAAGTAGACATTTTTCTTCCAAGCCTTATTCTGGCTGACCTGTTTTATCACTTATTTTAAGTATTTAAATATTTTGTTTCCTTGGGAAAAAAAACTAGGCTAACTTTCTGTCACTGAGCACTTAAGGAAGTTTATAAATTATAAAGATTAAAGATAGATTAAATTATAAAACCCAGAAACATATAATTTCCCATTTGTAGCCAAAGGTCCATGTTTTTGGCTTCTTTGTAATAGTGTTATTGGATATGCTGTGCCCTGAGATCTTGTCAATGTATATTGATCACAGCTTTATAGTGTTACCTAAATGAAGTTTTATTTGACTACAATTATTTACTAATCCTCCATCTTGGAGCAAATGTCTTAGGACACAATCCTAACCTGAAGCTAAGCCTGCAGAAGTCACTTATGCCTGCTCAGGAGTGTTGCAAAGGCACCGTAAAACACGTTTGGACCACTCTCTGAGTCAGGGAGGCTGGCTGTCAGCCTGATTACCAGCATGGTTGTGACAGTCATTTTGGTGTTACTCCCCTGTTGGGTGTCACCCAGTGCAGTCCACACCCACTGGACTGGCCGAATGATGCCACTTGTCCCACTGACTTCATTGGGCCTTGATCCCAAGTAAGTGTGCATATAATTGCAGTGTTATTAAGTGACACCTCAAGAGATATTATCAGACACTTGGGTTTCATTTTAGTGTTAACTGAAAACCTCATTAAACACAGAAGAAATGCCTCTTCTAAGTTGGTTCTTGCTTCCTATGGAAAAGTATTCTCCATATGTAAATTAGTAATAGCATAATAGATTGATCAACTATAAATTATTTGAGAACATTATTATTCAGATAGAAAAGTGGGCTATAAATCACTTAATGTTTAATTTATTTTACTTATTTAAAACATGTCCTCACTGCCGTGGTAGCTTACATGTGACAAATTAAAGCAAGAAGGAATATATTACTATTCATGGCTGTACCTATTTATATAGTGCCTCCTCCAAATAACTTGGGAAATGAAGCATTCCAGAATTGCAGCAGTAATGATGTTATAAAGAATTATTGAACTATAATAGGTAGGGAATTGTTTAATCATGAGGAATGGTTTATTTAGAAACTATCTGGCTGGACTGAAAGATTGGAGTTCTTTGGTGTGGGTACTGCATTTTCAAATACTGTATATACTGATTGTAAACCATGTCAAGCTGTCACAGGGATCAAATAGTAATAGATGAAGCCGCAATATACAATTGGAAAGCAGAATTGGTAAAACTAGTTTAATCTATGGATGTTTTATTCTTATTGAGGCTAGTACAATGATATTCGTTTTACAAGCTGAAATGGAAAGTCCTGTTTGAATGCATTGTTTGATGGCAAATTAAACCGATGGTTTTCTAAAAATTAAGTATTGCATAACAGAGTTTTAAATGTCAGACACTGATGTTTCCATTATGTGATGATACATTATTTGAGATGATTTTTGCTGTTCACCCTTCCCTTTCCTTCCCACTTCCATTATAATGGAGATTTTTGACTGCTTGCCTTATAGTGATGTCTCCCTTGATATTTCCCATTAGTTTTTAGTAGTTACCTTTTTGCCTGCATGCCAACCTTCAGTTTAATGGCCTTTTTTGTGTGTTCATTTTGTTTTGTTTCCCATCGTGGTTTTGTTTATTTCTTTTTTGGTTTTTCTGTTTTCTCTTTAAATCGTCGTGGTGTTTGCCCTTCATGTTCCCCAATGTTTGCACATGACAAGATGTTGCCATCCCAACATTGCCTCCCACTTCACTGACCAGTGCCACTACTGACCATCTAGCACCAGCTACAACTGGACCGTTGCCTTCTGCTCCTCGAGATGTTGTGGCTTCCCTTGTCTCTACCCGGTTCATCAAGCTGACGTGGAGGACACCTGCATCTGATCCCCATGGAGACAATCTCACCTATTCAGTGTTCTACACCAAGGAAGGTGTGAACAGGTATACTTGTCAAACCTTTTTTTTTTTTTTTTACAAATTTCAAAATATATAAGGCCTTTTCTGGCCATTCATGCATTGAATTTCTGGTAACCCCATTTCATAGGCCTGGGTTTGGTAATAAAGTGGTTGGAGTATATGCTGTAGCACCTGTTTACTTTTCCATGTTGGTTAATAACATCCAGGGATGACTGCCTGGACCTAATGGAGTCATGAATGCCTCATTGAGAGAGGGAAGGACCACCTTGAAAGAGGAGGTTTGTGAGGCTTCTTGAAGCCTTATGGGAAGCAGAGGACTGTTCAGACTGTGGCTCATTTTATTGACCATGACATTCTTCTGGAGGAGCTCACTGGAAAAGGGAATGATGTGGTTCACTGGTCTTGGTGGTTCTCTTTCTGTGTAGAGCTGCTGTTCTCCAGGACTCACCAGGGCAGATTACGTATATCAAGGGCTAAACAAGTTGCTTTTGGGGAGTGGGAGCACTGCTGCCCAGTCATCATTATAGCCATACCCTTTGGCATTTATAAATCAGGCAGGAGCCTCTAGGACAGTGGTTCCCACTCTTTTTTGCCCTGGGCCCCCTTTTAAGTTACAACAACCTGTTGGGACCCCCTGCCAGCAAACATAGCGATAGAATATTCTGTGACATATTTCCAAACAATGTCTGGAAAGATTTGCTTATTTCTGTTAGACTTCGCAGGTTTATTTTAGATTTTTATGTAGTGGATTTTGACAAAGGCCCCATCTTTTGTTTTTGGTCCCCCCCCCTTGTGTTGCCCATGTGCTTAGTTATCTAGATGAGAAGCAATATGCAAAGGACTTTTGCCAAGGGACCATATAGTAGTCCTGCAGGGACTCTAGCCACACTCTCTTAGGTGAGCCCTGTCTGCAAATGAGGAAATATTCTAGATACCAGCTACATTTGTACTTAAGGCCTCTGAACCATCTAGGAAGGCTTTTAGCTGTGGCCATTATATCCACATGGGTCTCTTCAGCAATCGAAGCAGGACTTCTATGATTTCCAGATGTGCTGTAGAACTTACAGAACAAGCCAGAATCCTAAAAATAAACTAGTAATGTCCAAGATAACTCTTAAATGAGGGACTAGCAAAACCTGCTTCTACATTTGAAAGCCTAAGGGAGAGGAGCTAAAATATTTTGTCCATGAAACCAACATGGACAGAATAAATAGATTTCTGTGAATGGGGCTCAGCATACACACATGTGTGCCACCCCCAGCAGCCACTGGGAAGGATAATATGCTGGGGTGAATAGGGATAAGAGCTCTCCTCCATATCATCTAACTTGACTATCATGATGGAAGAGAGGTGAAGATCTAATGTAATACAGTTAAAATAAATATACTAGTAAAATATACTGGTTATGCTTAACCGCATGTTTAAACAGTGCATTTATTGACATTTAATCATTTAAAATGCACAGGTTGAAAGTATTAATCTTTCACAACGGACTTGTAGGGACAGATGTATCTGTGATAGAATTGTGACTTGGGAATGAATGAAATAATGCAAAACAAATGAAAATAGGAAGTTGAGCACACTCTTCTCATTTTTGACTGTGGTCTTCTCTTTTAAGGCTACAGTCCTTGGCACACTTACTTGGAAGTAAATCCCATTGAAATCAACAGGATTTGGGGCCCAATCCTATCAACTTTCCAGCATTGATGCAGCCATGCCAACAGGGTGCGTGCTGCATTTTGGAGTCTCATCCCTTCTCATTGTAAGGGAATGTTTGTTCCCTTACCTTGGGGCTGCATCAGCGCTGGAAAGTTGGATAGGATTGGGCCAATTGTCACTCTGTTTATTTGAAAATAACAGGTTTTGAATGTTTGGGCAAAATGAACATATTACAGTTTGTAACTAACTTGTAATTTTTAAAATTGGTAACAAGCTTGCACACATTAAAGTTTGAAATGTTCAAGTTTTTTTTAAAAGAGTGTTTCAGCTGTCAAAATTTGAGAAATGCTGGCTTCTTTTTGCAGGATCTTGAAAAGATCTTAGTCTGAAGGAAGGATGTTTGGCATTTTGTTGCATACTAATATTATTGTGTCCTTATTTGCTGTTCAGGTTACTAAATTTTAGACTTTCTTTTTCCTGTCCTGAGTAGTTTTCTCTCATCTGTCCCTTTTTATTTCTAAAAGGGAACGTGTTGAAAACACAAGTCATCCAGCAGAAATGCAAGTGACAATTCAAAATCTGATGCCAGAGACAGTGTATGTTTTCAGAGTTGTAGCTCAGAACAAACATGGACCTGGAGAGAGTTCAGTACCACTGAAAGTGGCAACTCAACCTGAGGGTAAGCATTTAAGATGTCCCCTCTGTTCTCACTCTGAAGTTTGAACTATGCAAGATGACAAAACATTGTCTTCTCAAAGAGTGTTCTGCTAACTGTTAATTGATGTGCCAGTCAAGTAACATGCAATTCTGGCCTCACTTGAGCCACTTAAGCCTGAATCTTTCATGTCTTGTTTATGTCATTAATCAATTTATTCTATGTTTCAATTATTTGGGGATTATCAGCCAGAGTTCAGTATTACTTAATTCTCATTGAGTTTGGCTAAGAGATCCAAGCACTTAAGGAGCCATTCCTGTGCAACTTTCCAGTGTCGATGCAGCTGCAATGCAACCATGAGGTCAGTGCTTCCCCACCATTGGATGAAGTGCACACCTTGCTGGCATGGCTATATCAGTGCTGGAAATTTGGATAGGATTGGACCTTGAGTCTCCTATTGAAATAAACAGGACTGAAAAGAGCTTAGTTTGACTAAATTGTTCCCTAATTGTGTTTGTGGCACAATATGCTTAGGAATAAAACTTCAATTTTGTATTGTTTCATTGGATATAAATGCTGTACGGTAGGGCTGTGTCAAAGTAACTAAGCTTGAGTCACAAGTCAGTGACCCTGTGACTTGATTCATGAATCATAGTAAACACCCATCGCTACTCAGTTTGTGGAAATTTTGAATCATTTTGTCTAGAGTCATTTTGAGTAACGAGTCAAGTCCTTGAGCAAAAAACAAAGCATTCCTCCCCACTTCAATCCCATTAGTCCTCCCTCCTGGAATCCTCCCACCACAGCTGCTGTCGCCATCAATCTGAAGCTTTCAGATTGCTCATGAGGTCTTTTGGGGCAATGTGAAAATGATGGTGGGGAAAAAAGTAAGCACGCGCATGCGCGCGCGAGAGAGTCAGGACTCAAGTCAAATTTGAGTCATGACTCTTTTCTGAGTCACTGGCCTTGAGACATGAGTCAGGTCTGAGTCAGTGTTGTCTGTGATTCAGGTTAACATGAGTCACAAAAAACCAGAGTTTTCGCAACTGAAGTTGCAACAACTTTTTATCATTCCTGCTTAGAATTTTTGTGGAATTGATTTTTAGAGCTCTTTGCCTCAAGTTAACAGTTTCAAATCTAATAGATACAACTGAGTAAATTTACAATACTTTTTGCATATTTTTCAGTTCAGCTTCCTGGCCCAGCACCCAACATTCGAGCATATGCTAACTCTCCCACATCAATCACTGTCAGTTGGGCAACACCCTTATCTGGCAATGGTGAAATTCAGAACTACAAGCTATACTATATGGAGAAGGGGACAGACAGTGAGCAGGTATGATGCGTGAATTCTTAAGATCATATGGTGGCAGTTGAACTCTAGGTTTGCAGCATATGCATAGTAAAATTGATAGTTTGTTATACTTGCCTTTCTAAATCTACAGTAGGCCTGCATTAGCTACGGGGGTTTCATTCCTGGAACTCTTGTGGATAGTGAAATCTGCAGATGCTGGAAACTGGGTTTTGGGGGCCCTTTAACCTCCGAAGGCTGAAATATTTTGCCAAAAAAAGAAGTTTGCTCTGGGCTTCTGAAGTCTGGTAAGGCCGCAGGCGGACTCACATAATTTCTCTAGGCTTCAGAAAGCCTCTAGTCGTGACTGGAGGGTTTGGGGGTGGGGCTGGTCTGGCCTCTGCAGATGTTTGGACCTGGGGAAAAACGTGAGTCTCCTGCATATTTCACTGGGTGATGGAAAATACAATCACATTAAGAGTTAAGAGATGTAATATTTTATCATCTGGCCATGAGCAAGCATTTTGGTGTTGCTATGCTGGTGCTAATTTTACTTAACATGTATCCGTTGATTTTATTAATACTTGAAAGCCCCTCCCATTATTTTTCAGAGGTCACCAGGCTCCATTTACTCTCTCGAAAGGGCCACCTATCTTGCTAGTTTAGAAACTTTTGTCCTAACTTTAGGTTCATTTGACTTTGGTGATAGAAGTATGATCTGATCCACATTTTTACTATGCAATTCCCAATTGGCTTGGATTATTCTACAAGGGAGGAGAAAATGGCACTGTAGCAGCAAATGGGCATGAAAGAAGATTTGGAAGAAAAATAGATAATATAATTTATGATGCAGTAGACAAACATAGTGTCACCGAAGCGATAAACATGAAATTGGGCGAACTCCGGAAGCTAGTGGAAGACAGGGAGGCCTGGCGTGCTGTGGTCCATGGGGTCGCGAAGAGTCGGACTCGACTTAGCGACTGAACAACAACAGACAAACACAAGGTCATTATTACTGAGGGGAGACTAATTGTGGAGGATGTCTGGCCTAGCCCAGATTCCATCTTATTTCACTGGTTCTTTGGGGGTAATATCTCTATCTGGATTTAATATTCCAAGGCATTCTTTCTTAGTTTTCAGTACCAGAATATACTCCTAGCTGGGGATGATATTGACTCTCCACTGTAGATTGTAGATTTTATTTAAGTCTTCTAACCCGTACTGTTTACATCTTTTCAAATGTAGGACATTGATGTTGGAGGTCTTTCCTTTACAATAAATGGTTTGAAAAAATATACAGAATATAGTTTTCGAGTAGTGGCCTACAATAAACATGGTCCAGGAGTTTCTACACAAGATGTTGTTGTTCGAACTCTGTCAGATGGTGAGTATTCAAATTGTGCTGGGATTTTGCACATTTCCATTTAAATGGGATTTTATAATTGGTATACTTTGTGCATATGGAATAAGTATGCACATTGAAACTTTGAGAGACCTCTGCTTTTTAGTCACTAGGAACAATGTTTTTAATTTAGTTTGGGGAGCCTACTACTAACTGGTTTTACATTTATTGGTCTCCCTCTTCACCTTGCTCAAAATTCAGATGTGAGCTCCTCAGAATTGGGATCAATCTTTCTAATTTGCTACTTTGTAAATGTCACACTTACTTTGTAAATGTCATGCATGTTGGTCCTAAATAAACAGTAATCATTTTGAAAGCAGATGGAAGATCATAGAAACTGGAGGAGGATGTTGGGAAATTTGTATAGATCCAAACTTACTGAATGAGTTTCTCTAAATTAGTTTCCATTTCTGTGCTGCTGCTTTCCATTGAAAACAATTATATAGGTTTCAGTCAAGTATGCATTGAAGGTCAGAGAGACAAAGATATATAATTTGGGGATCAAATCTATTTCTGTTTAGACTACTTAGGAACCTGCTCTTAACTTACATTGGCTAGAATAGTCTCCATGAAATTGTTTTGCCAGCTGTCTTTAGCCTGTGGCATGCTCAAATCAATCTCATCTTAGAACCTTATAACACTACTGTGTCACTTAGATCAGGTTTAATATGACTTCTTTGGCTTCTGTGTGTGGCTGAAGTCATTAAAGGGCATGTTTTCCTTTCCCTTCATAGAACTACAACTTCTATTAAATGCAGTGCTTCCTTATAGATTAAAAAGTGGGGAGCTGCTACTTCGGTAACATTGTAGCCATCTTCTGCAACCTATCATTTTGTTGTTTAGATGAATTATTTTTACCTAATGGCTAGTAAAAGAACTATTACTGCCCATCCTCTTTGTTACGTTTTGAAAAGACTGTAACTTGCATAATGAAAGTATAGTGGCTTGCAAGTAGCCTTTGGGCACCATTAGTTTAAAACCAATCATGATCATGCATGCTGGATCCAAATCAATATAAAGAATGGCATAACACTTTTTAATAGAAGATACAACTAATAGATAATGAATAGAAAAGTATATTAACTTGCCTGTGAAAATCAAATGAGTGAAAGAGTAATGTAAAAACTATTGTCAAGGATAATAACCCATTCAGCTCTCTAAACAATCAGTAAAGACTCTAGTTGTTGCCTAAGCACTATGTTCCCTAAGCACAAAATATATGAGTATTTATTTTGATATGAATATAATTTTGTTTGTAACCTCATTTTGCTGAACAGATAGCTTTTAGTTAAAAGAAAGGTGTTCTATGTATTGTGCTTTGCGGCCACTCATACAAACCACATATTTGTACATGTCAGAGCGGCTTCATAATGTACAAGCCTTCCTTAAGTATCAATGTCGAACTTATCCCAGCTAAGTGTAAATGAATGTCCCTGGGATTCTCCATGGAAGCATGATAATGTGTAAAAACATCATTCTTAGTTCACATTTGCCCCAGTATCCATGGGAGTTCCATTTCAAACACCACCACCCCGTGGATCCTGGGAAACGGCAATATCATGGACGACCGTCATGAGCCCCCTCACCCTGCTCTCAATGTAGTCTTACCCTGGCGAAATTTTTGCTTAAACTAGGTTGCTACAAGCTAAGGAGCTCATAGTGGCCTTCAGGCTTTCTCCCAGAAGCCTGGTCGCTTGTAAATAACTAGACTGAGGTTAACAAAAAGTGATTAAGTACCGCTTCCTGTTAATCTCAATCAAGTTATTTACAAGCAACTAAGCTATAAGTCACTATGAGCTCCTAAGTTCATAGTTTAAGTAGGAATTTTGCTGGGTAAGTTTCAATTGCACGGGATGGGGGCAGTGGGTGTGTGTACTCCTGTATCTGCTGATAAGTGAAGCTGAGAATACAGGATTCATGGATACGTTCCCCTATCCTGTATAAGTATTTGCTACTGCTCTCTCTGTATGTGCATAAGTCATGCTATGTCATGCAAGACATGAAACCATGTCTGATGTTTTGCATGTGGTATGATGTGTTCCATGTGTTGATGTGTGGGTGGTTTTAGGGAATAGGAAACTACTGATCTTCAATAGTTTTAAGCAACTCAATCTGCAAGACCTTTTTCCAGGGCAAGCCCACCAAACTCTCCCTTTATTGACTTATAACAGGATTGTCAAGGTCTCTTTCAAGCAGGCCTTTTTTGTATAAATATAGTGCTGGTGAAATTTCTATAATTTTTTTCTAATAGATGCATATTATTAAGAATATCCTTATACTGCTTTTCAACAAAAAAGTTCACAAAGCATTTTACATATGAAATCAAATAAATGGTTCCTTATCCCAAAAGGGCTCATAATATAAAAAGATGCAGAAGAACACCAACAAACAGTTGCTAGAAAAGACACTGTGCTAGGGAGAAGAGGGACAGTTATTCCCCTCCCCCCAATCTAGGAGCAGCATCACTTGAAAATGTACCCCTTTGCCCAGTTATCAGGGTTGATATGCTTTTTTGTTCTTGATGTTATTGGGAGCTTTGAAAGCTTTGGCAATGAGTGGGATAGAAATTTTTACAGTAAGAGATAGCAGGTAACCTTCTCCAAGGGAAATCAATTCTATTGCAAGATCAGCATTGGCAGTTTTGCTCAATCAGATCAAGAGCACGCTTAAAGATTTGATTTGTGTTATAAAATACATATAGTATACTGAGACCAAGAGCCGTTTTAAGTTTTTCTCATATGCATGAGAGGTAATAACAGTTAACTATAAATGAAATTTTTATTTGTACATTTAGTATGGTGGAAATATCTTCTTGAATGATCTGTGGATAAGTTTCTTTTAATATTTCTAGTTCCCAGTGCTGCACCCCAGAATTTATCTCTGGAAGTACAAAACTCTAAGGTAATATGCTATTTTGTATTTTTCGCCAGTTCCACTGACAGTTCAACACTGTATTATATATTTTTAACATGTTCACTCTCTCTTATTATTCCTATGCATTTCCAACTTTTTCCTGCTGATATTCCCGATCTTCTTAGCTCATATGTTAGGCTTATGAAGAGCAAGGCATTTTTTTCCCATTTTTCCTTGAATCAGTTGCTTAAAGGTAAAGGTTTCCCCACGACCGAATGGTCTGGTCATGACCGACTGTAGGGGGTGGTGCTCATCTCCGTTTCTAAGCCAAAGAGCCGGTGTTTGTCCTAGGACAAGCTTCCGTGCTCATGTGGCCAGCATGACTATATGCCAAGGCGCACGGAACGCCGTTACCTTCCCACCGAAGTGGTACCTATTTATCTACTTGCATTTTTAGGTGCTTTTGAACTGCTAGGTTGGCAGGTAGCTGGGACAAGCAATGGGAGCTCACTCTGTTTCACGGTCTCAAACTGCCAACCTTCCGGTCAACAGCTCAGCAGTTTAACCCGCAGCGCCAGTTGCTTACATTATTTGCTATTTTAGACACAATGTCTGTTTTCATGCATAAAACTAGACCAGGTCTTAGCTAATGTCATCTATTCTGGCCAGCATACAACAGGTTAAACTGATATTTACTTTGGGAATAGTAGAGTTGAACAGCTAATGTGCTTTCACAGGGAATTTTTTTTTTGAGAGAGAATGAGAGAATAGAAATAAAATTTAGGTCTGACATGTATTGATGCTTGCAGGTTTTCCTTTATAAAGATATAATGTATAGATATAAAAATAACATGCTACTATGCTGGCCAGTCATTCTAATTAGCCCACCTGTAATAACATTTTTAGGCCATAGAATCATGTAAGTTATATATATACATTTTTGCAGGTCTTGTGTATATTTTTTGTTGACTCAATATAATGGAGACTTATCATAGTTTAAAATGAAGAATGTGGTTTATTCTACAGAGCATTATGGTGCATTGGCAGCCCCCTCCTATAGGGACACACAATGGGCAAATCACTGGCTATAAGATTCGCCACCGAAAATTGACTCGCAAAAGTGATGTGACTGAGACCATTGTTGGGACACAGCTTTCCCAGCTAATTGAAGGTGAGTTTACAAAGCTTACAAAATGTAGAGTTGTGTGTCATCAACATATTGATGACATCCAGTCCCAAAACTCTGGACTTGCCACATAGTGAAGCACTTAAACATAGTTTTTTAACTACAATTTACTACTGCTTTGTACTACTATTTTAGTTTTATCTTGCTTGTCTATTGATTGAATCAAATCTTACTCACAGATTACATTAAAAAAATCAGCTTTGAATTATGAGTGCGTTTACATGGGAATGTTTCTATAATTCTGTGTTGGAACAATTGTCGGCATTTTTGTGGCCAACAGTTGCATAAATGTGGTCACATATGGTAGACAACAGATTTCAATCATTGAATGCCCATAGTCTTCATAGGAGTACTTTCAAGAGTGGGGCTTAAAAAAAATGTATTAAGTGGATGTGAAAACTTGTAAGGTCAAGGATAGTTTTGCCTGGCATTTTGGTATTTGACAGAAAAGCTTATGCAAAGCTACACATATTTGTTTAGCCTTAATTTTTTTAAAAAAATGGTAGATTTTACCAATTGAAGGAGGTTGAGGGGCAAAAATGGAAACTACCTTCTTGTTCAGATGCAACTAAATATTAATGAAGATTTTTCTGACCAATAGGTCAGGTTGTCATGCATGCAATTCTCTTTATACCATACTAAATTTTCCTACAACGAAGTAAGGCAGTTTCAAAAATCAAATTGGAAATTCTTCATTTTCATATGATATAATTGATGCCTACTGTTCATATCAGTTTCTGAGGCTATGTTTTATGGTCCAGAATTATTCAATGCCACACACTTCTTGCTGTGGCTCCAACATTTTTCTTCCCTCTCAGTCCACTCTTCTCTGCCTCTTGTGCTCTTGGATCTTAGCCCTTCTTGCTCTCATCATGTCCTAATTTTTCCCCTCTCTGTCTCTTTCACTCTTTCCTCTATGCTTCCCTTTCTTGATCTTTCCCCTTTCTGTGCCCTTTCCTCTCAGTTTCCTGCTCCTGGTCACTTTTACCTCTGCAGTTCTCTCTTCTTACAGTATTCCACTCTTGGTTTTCTTTCTTCCCCCTCAGCCTCCTGCATATTCCTGTGGCCCAAGCTCTGCCACTTGCAGACAAGTGTTGTGTATTTGTGTAAATAGTAGCAGAGTTGGGGGCTTGGAGACCCATTCCAGCGCCTTGCCTTAGCGCTCCGAAGCGAAGGATTGAAGCAATCGCCACATTTCCATAACAAAGTCTCTTTATTGTAGCGAAAGTGAGAAAGGTACAAAGGTTCAATCTGCCGGCTAGGAAGCCGGTGAAGTCTGGGCCGCTCGCAGGCGGCGTTTCAGTGCAGCTTTACATCTTAAGCACACACAGTGAAAAACTCCTTCTAACAACAGAACAAAGGGATGCAGCCAGAGTATATCTGGTAGGTGGATACCTGAAGACCCCTTGTGCCCCATCTTACCCAATGGGGTGACCCTTAGAACACTATGAGCTCATGGGAATGTGCAGTGTTTTGCAGCCAGGGCTTCCCGTGTGAAACTGCCTGCTTATTTTACACTATCAGAAAGGGAGTACAACTACTATCCCTAACAAGCTGGGAAGCTGCCTGCTGAAGGACACACAGGTGTACTATCTGATCCTGAGACGGAGAGACGGAATGCCAGTTTCAGCCAGTTCTGGACTGTGAGATGTGAAACTGCAACACCCCCCCATTTCGTCTCGGAAGTCTTCCTTTGGCGCCAGGTCCAGCATTTGAACTGCCTGTCTGAACTGTGGCGCAGGAAGAGCTTTGGTTAGAATGTCCGCGATGTTCTCCTGTGATGGGCAGTAAAGCACTTCAATGTCCCCATTTTGGACTGCCTCTCTGACATGTTTGTGCTTTATGTCCACATGCTTGGAGTGCATCCGGACTCGTTCTGACCCAGCAACCTGGATGGCAGACTGGTTGTCCATCCAGATTCGGATTGGATTTACCTGTGGAGCATCCAAATCCGACATCAATTGCCTGAGCGTATGTAGGTAGTTGGTCACAAGACTCAAGGCTGTGTATTCACTTTCCAGTGTCGAACACGCAATGGTCTTTTGTTTTTGTGAACCCCAATCTACCACGCAATTCCCAAGACGTATGGCATAGCCAGTTGTAGATCTCCTGGTGTCATCTCCCCCAAAGTCACTGTCTGCAAAAACCTCCAATTGCAGTGCTCCTTTTGGGGCGATGTGGTACCTGTGGGTGCTTGTCCCTTTCAAGTACCGGAGAATACGCTTTAAGGCTACCCAATCTGCCTGAGTTGGGTTTGCAGCTTTCCTGCTCAGGTGATTGACTGCAGCGCCAATGTCTGGACGCGTCCAGCACGCAAGGTGTGTGAGTGAACCCAATAGTGAGAGGTACATATTCTGGTTTGGAAATGGTGCAGACTCTTCTGCTTTCTCCCCCCTTCCAACCACCATTGGAGTTGCAACACTCTTGCTGTCCTGCATGCCCCATTCTTGAAGCAGGGCATGGATTTTACTCTCCTGGCTGAGGAGAAAACCAGTACTGTCAGCTGTGCGTTCAACCTCCACTCCCAGGTAACGATTGACAGGACCAAGACACTTTAGGGTGAATGCTTTTTTCAGCTGTTGTGTGATCTGATTGATCTGTTGTTCCGTTCGTGCAACCACAAGCAGATCATCAACAAAACACAGAAGAACACACAATTTGTCCCCTTTTCCTTTCCTGAAAAGGCATGGATCAGCTGTGGAGGGTGTGAACCCTAATTTTTGCAGCTGCTCCTTAAGGCATAAGTACCAATTTCTTCCACTTTGCTTCAACCCATAAATCGATTTCCTGAGGCGAAAATGTGAATTGTCACATTGCACCCCTGGTGGAATTGTGATGTACACTTCTTCCTGCAGTTTTGCATGCAGGTACGCTGTTCCCACATCAAAATGATGCACTTGAAAACCTTTGCTGGCTGCTACAGCAAGCGCTGCTCGTAGCGTTGTGGCTGAGAGCGTGGGGGAGTTGTTGTTGTTGTTCAGTCGCTAAGTCGTGTCCGACTCTTCGCGACCCCATGGACCACAGCACGCCAGGCCTCCCTGTCCTCCACTAGCTTCCGGAGTTCACCCAATTTCATGTTCATCGCTTCGGTGACACTATCTAACCATCTCATCCTCTGCCGCCCCCTTCTCCTTTTGCCTTCAATCTTTCCCAGCATGAGGGTCTTTTCTAAAGAGTCCTCTCTTCTCATCAGGTGGCCAAAGTATTGGAGCTTCAGCTTCAGCATTTGTCCTTCCAGGGAGCAATCAGGCTTGACTTCCTGTAGGATGGACCGATTGGACCTCTTTGCAGTCCAGGGGACTCTCAAGAGTCTTCTCCAGCACCATAATTCGAAAGCATCTATTCTTCGGCGCTCTGCCTTTCTTATGGTCCAGCTCTCACAGCCATACATAGCTACTGGGAAAACCATAGCTTTGACTATGCGAACCTTTGTTGGCAGGGTGATGTCTCGGCTTTTGATTAAGTTGTCTAAGTTCGCCATAGCTTTCCTCCCAAGAAGTAAACGTCTTTTAATTTCATGGCTGCAGTCACCATCTGCGGTGATCTTGGAGCCCAGGAAAATAAAGTCTGTCACTGCTTCCATTTCTTCCCCTTCTATTTGCCAGGAAGTGATGGGAGTGGTGGCCATGATCTTAGTTTTTTTAATGTTGAGCTTCAAGCCAATTTTGGCACTTTCCTCTTTCACCCTCATCAGCAGGTTCTTTAAGTCTTCCTCACTTTCTGCCATTAGAGTGGTGTCGTCTGCATATCTGAGGTTGTTGATATTTCTCCCAGCGATCTTGATTCCAGCTTGTGAATCATCCAGCCCTGCCTTCCTCATGATGTACTCTGCATATAAGTTAAATAAGCAGGGTGACAGGATACAGCCTTGTCGTACTCCTTTCCCAATTTGAAACCAGTCGGTTGTTCCATGTCCAGTTCTAACTGTTGCTTCCTGGCCCACGTACAGGTTTCTCAGAAGACAGATAAGGTGGTCTGGTACTCCCATCTCTTCAAGAACTTGCCACAGTTTGTTGTGATCCACACAATCAAAGGCTTTAGCATAGTCAATGAAGCAGAGGTAGATGTTTTTCTGGAACTCTCTGGCTTTCTCCATGATCCATCGAATGTTGGCAATTTGATCTCTAGTTCCTCTGCCTCTTCGGAAACCAGCTTGTACATCTGGTAGTTCTCGATTCACATACTGCTGAAGCCTAGCTTGTAGGATTTTGAGCATGACCTTGCTAGCATGTGAAATGAGTGCAATGGTGCGGTAGTTTGAACAATCTTTGGCATTGCCCTTCTTTGGGATTGGAATGTAAACTGATCTTTTCCAGTCTTGTGGCCACTGCTGGGTTTTCCAAATTTGCTGGCATATGGAGTGCAGCACTTTGACAGCATCATCTTTTAAGATTTTCAGTAATTCCACTGGAATGCTGTCACCTCCACTAGCTTTGTTGTTAGTGAGGCTTTCTAAAGCCCACTTGACTTCACACTCCAGGATGTCAGGTTCGAGCTCAGTGACCGCACCATTGTGGTTATCAGGAACATTGAGATCGGCCTTATAGAGTTCCTCTGTGTATTCTTGCCACCTCTTCTTAATCTCATCTGCTTCTGTTAGGTCCTTGCCGTTTTTGTCCTTTATTGTGCCTACCTTAGCATGAAATTGTCCTTTGACATCTCCAATTTTCTTGAAAAGATCTCTAGTCTTTCCCATTCTATTGTTTTCCTCTATTTCTTTGCATTGCTCATTGAGGAAGGCCTTCCTATCTCTCCTTGCTGTTCTCTGGAAATCTGCATTCAGTTGGGTATATCTTTCCCTTTCTCCCTTGCTTTTGGCTTCCCTTCTTTCCTCAGCTATTTTTAAAGCCTCTTCAGATAGCCACTTTGCCTTCTTGCATTTCTTTCTCTTTGGGATGGTTTTAGTTGCTGCTTCCTGTACAATGTTACAGACCTCCGTCCAAAGTTCTTCAGGCACTCTGTCTACCAAATCTAAGCCTCTAAATCTGTTTGTCACCTCCACTGTATATTCGTTTGGGATCTGATTTAGGTCATACATGGAGGGCCTAGTGCTTTTCCCTACTTTTTTAAGTTTAAGCCTGAATTTTGCAATAAGAAGCTCATGATCTGAGCCACAGTCAGCTCCAGGTCTTGTTTTTACTGCCTGTATAGAGCTTCTCCACCTTTGGCTGCAAAGAATGTAATCAATCTGATTTCGATGTAGACCATCTGGTGAAGTCCATGTGTACAGTCGCCGTTTGTGTTGCTGGAAAAGGGTATTTGCTATGACTAATGTGTTCTCCTGACAAAACTCTATCAGTCTTTGCCCTGCTTCATTCTGTACTCCAAGACCAAACTTGCCTGTTACTCCTATTACCTCTTGACTGCCTACTTTAGCATTCCAATCCCCTATGATGAGAAGGACATCTTTTTTGGGTGTTAATTCTAGAAGCTGTTCTAGGTCTTCATAGAAACGGTCAACTTCTTCCTCTTCAGCACCAGTGGTTGGGGCGTAGACTTGGATTACTGTGATGTTGAAAGGTTTGCCTTGGATCC